>ML796238.1:36919-61618 GCA_009831015.1 Picea engelmannii
TATATATATATATATATATATACTGATTATAATATATTATTTGTGTTATAACAAAGCATACAATCAAAAAACAAAACAAAACATAAAAAACATAAATAAAAAATAAAACACAAAAAAACAAAAAGCAAAATACAAAACTTAAAAAACAACAAAACATATTAGATCCCACGCATATTCAATAGAGGCCAAAACAAAATATAACCCACTTCATTTGATAGAGGAGGACCCAACGACGATGGAGACAAAAACCTCACAACTCCAACCCACAGTGATAGAGGTGGTCCTATAGAACTTGCGTCATTCGATAGAGGAGGACCCAATAGCCTCATTCGAAAAAGACAAATAACCTCATAGCTCTGACCCAGAGTGATAAAGGAGTACCTATCTAGCCACTATCCCACAACGACTGTGCCATGGAGTGGAGACATTCAAGATCTGAACTTGCTGCCAAAAATGGTAAATTATTTCTATCATTTTCACCCTTTTTTACCCTCTTAGTACGGTTTTTAGGTAGATATATATGGATTCAGGACATGAAAGGTGGAGTCTAATATGGATTTTTGACTATGGAGCTCTTAATGGCTATAACCCTCAATGACCTAATTGGAATTTTTAAAATCGAGGGTTTGCAAGCCCTAAGCTTGTCGTGTGAACCATACTTCTCACCATTCTTCCACATTCCATATTCAACATTTCTTATTAATTCAAAATGTAGAGGTCTCTCACATTGGTTTAGGATTATGCATCATGACACTCCACCTCCCACATTCCCTTGAAACTTCACCTCCCGCACTCCATATCCACTACTTCGTTGGTATGTGGAATGTAAAATCCCAAGAACAATTCCAATTTCCCCTCGCCTTCACATTCTCACATTCTTAAATGCTTTGTAAGTGAGGAACTAGAGGATAATGTTAGATTGAAGAGGAGAATAGTTGAGTTGCAAGTTGCATTGAATATCGATCCCTTATTTACACAACCATTGGCCATTAAAGGAACTAGATAGAATACGAAGGAGATTTCCAAGAAGTCTACTAAGGAAAATGTATCCCAAGAAGTAATATGTGGATTTAGAAAGACTTATTTGTTATTTGAGCTCTAGGAGCTGGTAAATAAATCTTCCTTTCTTATTTGAAGGATTCTTTTTTTGAAAGAACATTTCAAACTTGAACTTTAGAAGGACATCAATTTCAATGAGAAATATGTATAAAATTTAACTATAAAATTAATTGATATGAATGAGCACAAGAGATACAAAGATAATCTTCTTGAGCACAAGAGCTACAAAGATAATCTTCCCTCGCACAAGATGTTGAAGTGGATAAGTGATGGTTGGGATAGTTATATTGATATTCTACAATAATTAATACCAACATGCAAAGTGTTTTAGGAGAGGAGAAGACAAATATTCTTTAAGTTATTTGACTCTATAAAAGGGTTAGAGGGGCCCTACATTATGCAATATGACTAAGTTTTTACTAAAGAAGAGTTTGAACCAGGATTAAAAGTTGCCAAGATCTCCTTGGGAGAAACTATTGATGGCCTTAAAAGCTTTCCTAGGGCAGGGATATTTAGATGCACCACTAAATTTGTTATAGACAATTTCAAGCATACCACTATTGTTTGGGAGCAAATTCACCTGCAATTATATTAATTTTTGTACTTTAGATTTTTCCTTTTTGATGCTTTTTACGAAACTAAACTACATTCCTTTTATGTTGAAACTTTGAGTGGGATTGAAACTGAAATGTTTTCACTTAGAGCAAGGGTAGAAACTATTATATAAAAGTTTGGGTCAATAAATATATAGAAGTATCCTCAAAAACCTCTTGAAGTAGTTATTACAATTAGGTTTAATGAAGCAATCATGGCATTATGAAGTTTCATTAATCAAATTTCTTGGAAAGGAGAAGAGTTCATATTCCAACAATTTTTCCTCCTCTCAATTTTGTAAGATCCCTCTATGACTTTCCCTTCCTTTATGTCTCCTTCTTGAGTTTTACCTTGCATTTTTCATATGTGATTGCACAATGAAAACTAGGTATTGACTAACTTTCCTCCTTTTATGTCTTTAGGATTTCCCTATTTTTCTAGGTGCATATGAGTCCCATCCTAGCTCTTGAAATAAAAGACATTTGATTTATTTGTTTAAGTATTAGTCATAGGATTTTTGTTGAGGATTTTGTTCACATTTCAGAACTTTTTGTTTGAATTCAACTCTACAAAGAACTATTTAAGTGCCATTTAAGTAAATCTCATCTATGGTCTTCACCTCAAATATAGTAAGTCAACAAGGTGAAGCCCCCATGATCCTTATGAGTATTCAAGATGTGTATGGTGGTCTCTATAATCATAATAGTTTACTATGTTATAAATGATGATATTTGATTCAATGTTGTATAGGTGTACTAAGTGAACTATGACATTTGCGTGGAATTTTTAAAATTTGGGTCATTTTGCAGTACTGCACACATAGTAATCTATCAAGAAATTATTTCTTTGCTTAAAACCTCTTGCTCCTTCCCATATCTAGTTTTCATTGAAATTGAATTTCTTGCATTTCATTTTCCTCTTGCATGGTTTAAAGAGTCGAGTCAAAATGCCATCAATTTCATGACCACTCCTTTGAGTAACAACAACCTAAAATCAAGCGCTAATTAAAATTTATCTAGCAACTTTTCTAGGGATCTTCAAACCCATCTTAGCTTAGGTGTAGAGATTTGGAATAGGATTGTGAGAATAACTTTCCAAAGCTACTAAACAAACATAAAGCCTTGAGTTAGGGAGTGAAATCCACTTGCTATATCACTGACTTTGGGAATCCCTTGTAGTACAAGGGTCAATCACGAGGTCGCATTGGGGCCCTTAGAGTAATCAACCCTTCTTTGTTGGTCTTGGTGTTGACTATCGATTGTCTCCCCTCTCCTTTGGTATATTAGGTGGTACCATAGAGGCCATAATCTTTTAGACTTCCTACAAAAGGTGATAGCACATGGAAGGTGGTGTTGTACCTGGGTTCGACGTTGGCTAGACTCACTCAGACTCCTTGGAGGGTTTCCCACTGCTTGATGAGGTAACTTTCCCACGTAACGTAACTTTCCCACCTGCCGAAACTCAGCCCCTTTGTGCATCGATTCTGCGATGTTGGATTCCATCACCAACTAGCACTTCTTTGTGAGAAGGTTTGTTTGCATGCTTGAATCCTAGACTAATTAGCGTGTGCTATTTTTTCTCCTTAGTTGGACTTAGGATTGAGTTTGTGTCTAATGGCATCATTTTCGGGTTAATTCCTCATTTGATCAAAACAAAATATGGATACAATTAAAATAAAAGGTAATAAAGAGGTAACAAATAGCTCATACCTAACTTACGTCTTATAATTCTCCAACATTGTTCTTTAGACTTAGTGCAAAAAAAACCAAATGGAATGGTTTACACAAGGTCAATGGAGAATTTTATTGGAAAATTCAAAATATTATCATAAAACCACATCTCACATATTTGTACATGCACCATAGATTCACAATCTTTCATGAAGAGGTCCAGGAGAAATGCCTCCATGCAAAATCGTCCACATCAGAATTGTCCACTACTTCCGAGGCATTGTAACTAAGAGTGAGGGGTGATCTACCTGACATCCTATCCCAGGAACCCATTGGATTCAACGGTTCCTCAATCCGAGTCTCGGTTTTCGTTTTATGCCTAGTTGCAAGTCGCATCCCAAACCATTTTGGGGACTCTTGGCAATTCCTCCTCGGAGCATAAAAGCCTAACGAAGCAACATTTTTGAGCTCCCTGAGATTTTTCATTATTGTTTAGGAATGGACTAGGTGACCACATTGTCCATCCTCTCCCGAGGCATGGTTTCGTAAATTGGACCCCTAAATCCAAATGTTGCATTGCTTCTTACTGAGCAAAGCACTAGTTATTGAAATCGATGAAAAAAACAACTTCCGAGGGGTTGGAACAAGGATTAAGGGATGCTCTAGCTAAATCCTATGCTAGGAATCCAACAGAGATGACGGTTCCTCAATCTGAGTCTCAGTTTTCGTTTTATGCCCAGTTGCAAGTCGCATACCAAACAATTTCGAGGACTCTTGGCCAATTCCCACTCAGGGCATAAAAGACTAACAAAGAAACATTTTTGAGTTCCGTGAGATGCTGCAAGCTTGTTTAGGCATGGACTAGGTGACCAAATTATCCATCCGCTTCCGAGGCATGGTTTCATAATTTTCCCCTTAATCCAAATGTTGCATTGCTTCAAACTGAGAAAAACACTAGTTGTCGAAATCAATGAGTAAAACAACTTTTGAGGCATGGGACCCATGAGAGAGGGGTGCTCTAGATGAAATCCTATCCCAGGAATCCATCAGAGTCGATGGTTCCTCAATCCGAGTCTCGATATTCATTATATTCCCAGTTGCAAGTCGCATCCCAAACCATTTCGGGGACTCTTGGCCAATTGCTCCTAAGGGCATAAAAACCTAATGGAGAAACATTTTTGAGTTCTGTGAGATGATGCAAGATCTTTTAGGTGTGGAATAGGTGACTATATTTTCCATCCGCTCCCGAGGCATGGTTTCGTAAATTGGACCCCTTAATGCAACTGTTGGTTTGCTTCAAACTGAGCAAAACATTAGTTCTCGAAATCAATGAGTAAATCAACTTCTGAGGCATGGAACTTGGTAGTGATGGGTGATACAGATGAAATCCTATCCCAAGAATCCATCGGAGTCGACGGTTCCTCAATCCGAGTCTCAGTTTTCATTTTATTCCCAGTTGCAAATCACATCCCAAACCATTTCGGGGACTCTTGACAATTCCTCCTCAAGGCATAAAATCCTAACGGAGCAACATTTTTGAGCTCCCTGAGATTTTTCATGCTTGTTTAGGAATGGAATAGGTGACCACATTTTCCATCTTCTCCCAAGGCATGGTTTCTTAAATTAGAACCCTAAATCCAAATGTTGCATTGCTTCTTACTGAGCAAAGCACTGGTTATCGAAATCGATGAAAAAAACAACTTCCGAGGGGTTGGAATCGAGAGTGAGGGGTGCTATAGCTAAAATCCTATGCCAGGAATCCAACAAAGATGACGGTTCCTCAATCCGAGTCTTGGTTTTCATTTTATGCCCAGTTGGAAGTCGCATCCCAAACCATTTCAGGGACTCTTGGCCAATTCCTGCTCAGGGCATAAAAGACTAACAAAGCAACATTTTTGAGTTCTGTGAGATGCTGCAAGCTTGTTTATGCATGGAATAGGTGACCAAATTATCCATCCTCTCCCGAGGCATGGTTTCATAAATTGGCCCCTTAATCCAAATGCTGCATTGCTTCAAACTGAGCAAAACACTAGTTGTCGAAATCAATGAGTAAAGCAAGTTCCGAGGCATGACACCCGTGAGTGAGGGGTGATCTAGATGAAATCCTATCCCAGGAATCCATCAGAGTCGACGGTTCCTCAATACGAGTCTCTATATTTGTTATATGCTCAGTTGCAAGTCGCATCCCAAACCATTTTGAGGACTCTTGGCCAATTTCTCCCGAGGGCATAAAAACCTAACAAAGCATCATTTTTGAGTTCCGTGAGATGCTGGAAGATTGTTTAGATGTGGAATAGGTGACTACATTTTACATCCTCTCCTGAGGCATGGTTTCGTAAATTGGACCCCTTAATCCAACTGTTGGTTTTCTTCTAACTGAGAAAAACACTAGTTCTCAAAATTAATGAGTAAAGCAACTTTCGAGGCATGGCACCCGGGAGTGAGGGGTGCTCTACCTGAAATCCTATCCCAGGAATCCATCGGAGTTGAAGGTTCCTCAATCCGAGGCTCGGTTTTCGTTTTATGCCTAGTTGGAAGTCGCATCCCAAACCATTTCAGGGACTCTTGACAATTCCTCCTCGGAGCATAAAATCCTAACGAAGCAACATTTTTGAGCTCCTTGAGATTTTGCATGCTTCTTTAGGCATGGACTAGGTGACCACGTTGGCCATCCGCTCCTGAAGAATGGTTTCGTAAATTGGACCCCTAATCCAAATGTTACATTGCTTCTTACTCAACAAAGCACTAGTTATCGAAATCGATGAAAAACCAACTTTCGAGGGGTTGGAACCGGGAGTGAGGGGTGATCTAGCTAAAATATTATGCCAGGAATTCAACAGATACGACGATTCCTCAATCCGAGTCTCTATTTTTGTTTTATGCCCAGTTGCAAGTCGCATCCCAAATCGTTTCGGGGACTCTTGGCCAATTCCCACTCATGGCATAAAAGACTAACAAAGAAACATTTTTGAGTTCCGTGAGATGTTGGAATCTTGTTTAGGCATGGAATAGGTGACTAAATTATCCATCCACTCCTAAGGCATGGTTTCATAAATTGGCCCCTTAATCCAAATGTTGCATTGCTTCAAACTGAGCAAAACACTAGTTGTCGAAATCAATGAGTAAAGCAACTTCTGAGGCATGGCACCCATGAGTGAGGGGTGCTCTAGATGAAATCATATCCCATGAATCCATCAAATTCGACGGTTCCTCCATCCGAGTCTTGATATTTTTTATATGCCCAGTTGCAAGTCACATCCCAAACCATTTCGGGGACTCTTGGCCAATTACTCCTGAGGGTATAAAAACCTAACGGAGCAACATTTTTGAGTTACGTGAGATGCTGGAAGATTGTTTAGGCGTGGACTAGGTGACTATATTTTCTGTTTTCTCCTGAGGCATGGTTTCATAAATTGGACCCCTTAATCCAACTGTTGGTTTGCTTCAAACTGAGAAAAACACTAGTTCTCAAAATCAATGAGTAAATCAACTTCCGAGGCATGGCACCTGGGAGTGAGGGGTGCTCTAGCTAAAATCCTATCCCAGGAATCCATCGAATTTGACGGTTCCTTAATCTGAGTCTCGATTTTCCTTTTATGCCCAGTTGCAAGTCGCATCGCAAACCATTTCGAGGACTCTTGGCAATTCCTCCTTGGGGCATAAGAGACTAACATAGCAACATTTTTGAGCTCCCTAAGATTTTGCATGCTTGTTTAGGCATGGACTAGGTGACCACATTGTCCATCCTCTCCCGAGGCATGGTTTTGTAAATTGGACCCCTAAATCCAAATGTTGCATTGCTTCTTACTGAGCAAAGCACTAGTTATCGAAATCGATGAAAACAACAACTTTTGAGGGGTTGGAACCGGGAATGAGGGGTGCTCTAGCTAAAATCCTATGCCAGGAATCCAACAGAGACAACGGTTACTCAATCCTAGTCTCGGTTTTCATTTTATGCTCAGTTGCAAGTCGCATCCCAAACCATTTCGGGGACTCTTGGCCAATTCCTGCTCAGGGCATAAACGACTAACAAAGAAACATTTTTTAGTTCCGTGAGATGCTGCAAGATTGTTTAGGCATGGAATAGGTGACCAAATTATCCATCCACTCCTGAGGCATGGTTTTGTAAATTGGCCCCTTAATCCAAATGTTGCATTGCTTCAAACTCAGAAAAACACTAGTTGTCAAAATCAATGACTAAAGCAACTTCTGAGGCATGACACCCATGAGTGAGGGGTGCTCTAGATGAAATCCTATCCTAGGAATCCATCAGAGTCAACGGTTTCTCAATCTGAGTCTTGATATTCATTATATGCCCAGTTGCAAGTCGCATCCCAAACCATTTTGGGGACTCTTGGCCAATTGCTCCCGAGGGCATAAAAACCTAACGGAGCAACATTTTTGAGTTCCGTGAGATGCTGCAAGATTTTTTAGGCATGGACTAGGTGAATATATTTTCCATCCGCTCTCGAGGCATGGTTTCATAAATTGGACCCCTTAATCCAACTGTTGGTTTGCTTCAAACTGAGAAAAACACTAGTTCTCGAAATCAATGAGTAAATAAACTTTCGAGGCATGGTACTCAAGAGTGAGGGGTACTCTAGCTGAAATCCTATCCTAGGAATCTATCAGAGTCGACGGTTCCTCAATTCGAGTCTCGGTTTTTGTTTTATGCCTAGTTTCAAGTCGCATCCCAAACCATTTCAGGGACTCTTGGCCAATTCCCGCTCAGGGCATAAAAGACTAATGGAGAAACATTTTTGAGTTCCGTGAGATGCTGGAATATTGTTTAGGCATGGACTAGGTGACCAAATTATCCATCCGATCCCGAGGCATGGTTTCATAAATTGGCCCCTTAATCCAAATGTTGCATTGCTTCAAACTGAGAAAAACACTAGTTGTTGAAATCAATGAGTAAAGAAACTTTTGAGGCATGGCACCTGTGAGTGAGGGGTGCTCTAGATGAAATCCTATCCCAGGAATCCATTGGAGTCGATGGTTCCTCAATCCGAGTCTCTATATTCGTTATATTCCCAGTTGCAAGTCGCATCCCAAACCATTTCGGGGACTCTTGGGCAATTCCTCTTGAGGGCATAAAAATCGAACGGAGTAGAATTTTTGAGTTCCATGAGATTCTGCAAGATTGTTTAGGCATGGACTAGGTGAATATATTTTCCATCCACTCCTGAGGCATGGTTTCGTAAATTGGACCCCTTAATGCAACTATTGGTTTGCTTCAAACTGAGAAAAACACTAGTTCTCAAAATCAATGAGTAAAGCAACTTCCGAGGCATGGAACCCGAGAGTGAGGGGCGATCTAGCTGAAATAATATCCCAAGAATACATTGGAGTCGATAGTTCCTCAATCCGACAGAGACGATGGTTCATCAATCCGAGTCTCGGTTTTCGTTTTATGCCCAATTGTTAGTCGCATCCCAAACCATTTCGGGGAGTCTTGGCCAATTCCCACTCAGGGCATAAAAGACTAATGAAGCAACATTTTTGAGTTACGTGAGATGCTACAAGCTTGTTTAGGCATGGAATAGGTGATAAAATTATCCATCCTCTCCCGAGACATGGTTTTGTAAATTGGCCCCTTAATCCAAATGCTGCATTACTTCAAACTGAGCAAAACACTAGTTGTCGAAATCAATGAGTAAAGCAAGTTCTAAGGCATGGAACCCATGAGTGAGGGGTGCTCTAGATGAAATCCTATCCCAGGAATCCATCAGAGTTGATAGTTCCTCAATTCAAGTCTCTATATTCGTTATATGCTCAGTTGCAATTCGCATCCCAAACCATTTCGAGGACTCTTGGCCAATTTCTCCCGAGGGCATAAAAACCTAACAAAGCATCAGTTTTGAGTTTTGTGAGATGCTGCAAGATTGTTTAGACGTGGAATAGGTGACTGTATTTTCCATCCACTCCCAAGGCATGGTTTCGTAAATTGGACCCCTTAATCCAACTATTGGTTTTCTTCAAACTGATAAAAACACTAGTTCTCAAAATCAACGAGTAAAGCAACTTCCGAGGCATGGCACCCGGGAGTGAGGGGTGCTCTAGCTGAAATCCTATCCCAGGAATCCATCAAAGTTGAAGGTTCCTCAATACAAGTCTTGGTTTTTGTTTTATGCCCAGTTGCAAGTCGCATCCCAAACCATTTCGGGGACTCTTGACAATTCCTCCTCGGGGCATAAAAGCTTAACGAAGAATTTTTTTTTAGCTCCCTGAGATTTTGATTGCTTCTTTAGGCATGGAATAGGTGACCACATTTTCCATCTGCTCCTGAAACATGGTTTCGTAAATTGGACCCCTAAATCCAAATGTTGCATTGCTTCTTACTCAACAAAGCACTAGTTATCAAAATCGATGAAAAACCAACTTTCGAGTGGTTGGAACCAGGAGTAAGGAGTGCTCTAGATAAAATCATATGCCAGGAATCCAACAGAGACGACGGTTCCTCAATTCGAGTCTCGATTTATTTTTATGCCCAGTTTCAAGTCGCATTCCAAATCATTTCGGGGACTCTTGGCCAATTCCCGGTCAGGGAATAAAAGACTAACTGAGCAACATTTTTGAGTTCCATGAGATACTGCAAGCTTGTTTAGGCATGGACTAGGTGACCAAATTATCCATCCACTCCTGAGGCATGGTTTCATAAATTGGCCCCTTAATTCAAATGTTGCATTGCTTCAAACTGAGCAAAACACTTGTTGTCAAAATCAATGAGTTAAGCAACTTCTGAGGCATGGCACCCGTGAGTGAGGGGTGCTCTAGATGAAATCCTATCCCATGAATCCATCAGAGTCGACGGTTCCTGAATTTGAGTCTTGATATTCGTTATATGCCCAGTTGCAATCACATCCCAAACCATTTCGGGGACTCTTGGCCAATTTCTCCTAAGGGTATAAAAACCTAATGGAGCAACATTTTTGAGTTCTGTGAGATGATAGAAGATTGTTTAGGTGTGGACTAGGTGATTGTATTTTCCATCTGCTCCGGAGGCATGGTTTCATAAATTGGACCCCTTAATCCAATTGTTGGTTTGCTTCAAACTGAGAAAAACACTAGTTCTCAAAATCAATGAGTAAATCAAATTTCGAGACATGGAACCTGGGAGTGAGGGGTGATATAGCTGAAATCCTATCCCAGGAATCCATCGGAGTCGACAGTTCCTCAATCTGGGTCTCGATTTTTTTTTTATCACCAGTTGCAAGTCGCATCCCAAACCATTTCGGGGACTCTTGGCAATTCCTCCTCTGGGCATAAAAGCCTAACATAGCATCATTTTTGAGCTCCCTAAGATTTTGAATGATTTTTAGGCATGGACTAGGTGACGACATTGTCCATCCGCTCCCGAGGCATGGTTTTGTAAATTGGACCCCTAAATCCAAATTTTGCATTGCTTCTTACTGAGCAAAGCACTAGTTATCGAAATCGATAAAAAAAACAACTTTCGAGGGGTTGGAACAGGGAGTGAGGGGTTCTCTAGCTAAAATCCTATTCCAGGAATCCAACAGAGACAACAGTTCCTCAATCCGAGTCTCGGTTTTCATTTTATGCCTAGTTGCAAGTCGCATCCCAAACCATTTCGGGGACTCTTGGCCAATTCCCGCTCAGGGCATAAAAGACTAACAGAGCAACATTTTTGAGTTCTGTGAGATGATGCAAGATTGTTTAGGCATGGAATAGGTGACCAAATTATCCATTCACTCTTGAGGCATGGTTTTGTAAATTGGCCCCTTAATCCAAATGTTGCATTGCTTCAAACTGAGAAAAACACTAGTTGTTAAAATCAATGACTAAAGCAACTTCTGAGGCATGGCACCCATGAGTGAGGGATTCTCTAGATGAAATTCTATCCCAGGAATCCATCAGAGTCTATGGTTCCTCAATCCGAGTCTCGATATTCGTTATATGCCCAGTTGCAAGTCGCATCCCAAACCATTTCGGGGACTCTTGGCCAATTGCTCCTGAGGGCATAAAAACCTAATGGAGCAACATTTTTGAGTTACGTGAGATGCTGCAAGATTTTTTAGGCATGGACTAGGTGACTATATTTTCCATCTGCTCCTGAGGCATGGTTTCGTAAATTGGACCCCTTAATCCAACTGTTGGTTTGCTTCAAACTGAGAAAAACACTAGTTCTCGAAATCAATGAGTAAATCAACTTTCAAGGAATGGAACTCGGTAGTGAGGGGTACTCTAGCTGAAATACTATCCTAGGAATCCATCTAAGTCGACGATTCCTCAATCCGAGTCTCAGTTTTTGTTTTATGCCCAGTTGCAAGTTGCATCCCAAACCATTTTGGGGACTCTTGGCCAATTCCCGCTTAGTCATTAAAGACTAACAGAGAAACATTTTTGAGTTCCGTGAGATGCTGCAAGATTGTTTAGGCATGTACTAGGTGACCAAATTATCAATCTTCTCTTGAGGCATGGTTTCATAAATTGGCCCCTTAATCCAAATGTTTCATTGCTTCAAACTGAGAAAAACACTAGTTGTCAAAATAAATGAGTAAAGCAACTTATGAGGCATGACACCTGTGAGTGAGGGTTTCTCTAGATGAAATCCTATCCTAGGAATCCATCAGAGTCAACGGTTCCTCAATCCGAGTCTTGATATTCATTATATTACTAGTTGCAAGTCACATCCCAAACCATTTCGGGGACTCTTAGCCAATTGCTCCTGAGGGCATACAAACCTAATAGAGCAACATTTTTGAGTTCTGTGAGATGTTGGAAGATTTTTTAGGTGTGGACTAGGTGACTGTATTTTCCATCTGCTCCCAAGGCATGGCTTCATAAATTTGATCCCTTAATCCAATTGTCGGTTTGATTCAAACTGAGAAAAACACTAGTTCTCAAAATCAATGAGTAAATCAACTTCCGAGGCATGGAACCCGGAAGTGAGGGGTGATCTAGCTAAAATCATATCCTAGGAATCCATCGGAGTCGACGGTTCCTCAATCTGAGTCTCGGTTTTCCTTTTATGCCCAGTTGCAAGTCACATCCCAAACCATTTCGGGGACTCTTGGCAATTCCTCCTCGGGGCATAAAAGCCTAACATAGTAGCATTTTTAAGCTCCCTGAGATTTTTCATGCTTGTTTAGGCATGGACTAGGTGACCACATTTTCCATCCACTCCCAAGGCATGGTTTTGTAAATTGGACCCCTAAATCCAAATGTTGCATTACTTCTTACTGAGAAAAGCACTAGTTATCGAAATCGATGAAAAAAACAACTTTCAAGGGGTTGGAACCGGGAGTGAGGGGTGCTCTAGCTAAAATTATATGCTAGGAATCAAATAGAGACAATTGTTCCTCAATCCGAGTCTCAGTCTTCATTTTATGCCTAGTTGCAAGTCGCATCCCAAACCATTTCGGGGATTCTTGGCCAATTCCCGCTCAGGGCATAAAATACTAATGGAGAAACATTTTTGAGTTTCGTGAGATGTTGCAAGCTTGTTTAGGCATGGAATAGGTGACCAAATTATCCATCCACTCCCGATGAATGGTTTTGTAAATTGGCCCCTTAATCCAAATGTTGCATTGCTTCAAACTGAGAAAAACACTAGTTGTCAAAATCAATGACTAAAGCAACTTCTGAGGCATGACACCCATGAGTGAGGGGTTCTCTAGATGAAATATTATCCCAGGAATCCATCATATTCGACGGTTCCTCAATCCGAGTTTCGATATTCATTATATTCCCAGTTGCAAGTTGCATCCCAAACCATTTCGAGGACTCTTGGCCAATTGCTCCCAAGGGAATAAAAACCTAACAGAGAAACATTTTTGAGTTCCGTGAGATGCTGCAAGATTGTTTAGGCGTGGACTAGGTGACTATATTTTCCATCCGCTCCTGAGGTATGGTTTCGTAAATTGGACCCCTTAATCCAATGTTGGTTTGCTTCAAACTGAGAAAAACACTAGTTCTTAGAATCAATGAGTAAATCAACTATCGAGGCATGGCACTTGGGAGTGAGGGGTACTCTAGCTGAAATCCTATCCTAGGAATCCATCGGAGTCGACGGTTCCTCAATCTGAGTCTCGGTTTTTGTTTTATGCCAGTTTCAATTTGCATCCCAAACCATTTCGGGGACTCTTGGCAATTCCTCATCCGGGCATAAAATTCTAACGGAGCAACATTTTTGAGCTCCCTGAGATTTTGCATACTTGTTTAGGCATGGACTAGGTGACCACATTGTCCATTTTCTCCCGAAAAAAGACTGCACCAATTTCAACTACACATTGAGTTTAACAACCACTACTGCACATTGAGTTAACCATCGCCATAACTAACTTATTCTTCAACTTGGATTGAACAAAACTAATATTTGTATAGTTCTACTCTTGTATTGAACAAAACTAATATTTGTATAGTTCTACTTTTGGCTTGCCTTAGACATATTGCGAACTAAAGAACTGTAATATACCAGATATAAAAAGTATGCAGAACATAAATACAATGCTAGAAATGGCAGAATAACAGTAATATAACTAGCATAATCTCCACAATAACACATAAATGATATAAGAACAACAACAAAAATAACACTTTGATTCAGAGAGAAATGTTCACGGGCCTCTTCGAGTGGGAAACCTCCAGTCAAGAAACGCTCTATTACAATAGTCTCCAAGCTAGGGTTCTCATACCCTCGACTCCTATTTATACTAAAAAGAAGCATCTAGAGGAAGATACTTCTAGAAGTATAAGCTTCTATTAGGTCTTCTTACATCCACCTTATTCTATTTTATTGAAAGGCCTTATTAATATTGAACTTTATTACATCTAAATATATTGTTCTACCTATGTGCGGGTTAGGACCCTAACATGTCCGCCCCCTTAAAAACAACCTTGTCCTCAAGGCTTGAGATGAGGAAATTATTGTAGAATGGTAGTTGGTTCCCAAGTGGCGTCTTCTGGAGTTGTATCTTTCCACTGTACTAACACTTCCTTGATGGTTCTCTGACATAGGCAACGTTCACGCTGGTCCAAAACTACTTCTGGCTATAGCCAAATGGATCCTTCTTTAGCTAACTCTGGAAGGTTGGTTTGAATTTGGCACTTAGCTCCAATCACCTTCTTTAAGCATGAAACATGAAAAATAGGATGTAGCTTTGAATGGCTGGGCAAAACTAACTGATAGGCTACTTGTCCCACACACTTGAGAATGGTATAAGGACCATAAAATTTGGGTGCTAGCTTCTGAAAAAGCACGGCCTTGAGGGAAGTTTGCTTGTAAGGTTGCAGTCGAAGAAACACTTGATCCCCTTATGCAAATTGACGTTCAGAGCGACCTTGATCTTCTTGTTGCTTCATGCGATTCTGTGCCATGACCAAATTCTCTTTGAGGGTACAGAGAATATCCTCTCGAGCTGTAAGTGTTAGGTCAACCGCCTAGACCTTTGAGGCACTTGGTAAGTATGAGAGAACTGAAGGTGGCTTCTGTCCATATACCGCTTCAAAAGGAGTCATGTGTGTAGTTGTATGGGATGAAGTGTTGTACCACCATTCAGCTAGGGGTAACCATTGATCTCACTGATTTTTCTTTTCTGAGGCAAAACACCTTAAATATGTTTCCAAACACTTGTTGACAACTTCTGTTTGGCCATCAGTCTGGGGATGATAAGTTCTGCTGAGATGCAATTTGGTGTCTTGTATCTTGAATAGTTCTTGCCAAAAATTCCTTGTGAAAGTTGGGTCGCGATCAGAAAAAATAGAGATTAGCATGCCATGAAGCTTGAAGACCTGATCCATGAAGATTTGAGCCACTGTGGATTCTATAAATGGATGTTGAAGGGTGCAAAAATGAGCATACTTGGAAAGGCGATCAACAACCACTTGTTGGTAAATGTTTAACAGGCAGCATATGATTGTCATTGATGGCAAGGACAACATCGAAGATGGCATGAGTACAAGAAGAAGTATCATAAGTATTTTAGGAAGATGCTGCAGAGAAAGCTCGATAAGTTTAGAAGAGATAGTGTAGAGGATTGTTGGCAGGTTTAACAGGCAAAAGTGAGCTTGTCATTAATGACAGGATCAGAGTGTGCATTGATGGCAAGAACAACGATGGAAAAGATCAACATGATCATCAGCGCAATGATAATGGAAGAGGAGGAGCATCAATGATCATTGGACCCCATCCTGAATCCTCGATGACCGTCATATATGAATTTAGACAAGAAGAATGCGCAGAAGAGGAGGATAGATCTTAGGCGTCAGATCTGAGCGTAAGATCCAACCATCGTTGGCTCAGGGAGAACCTGCACATTCATTAAAGAGCAGAAAGAGGCGAAATGCGAAATGCCAAAATATGTTGGTCTGACTTCATTTTCGAGTTTCGTAGATCGGGACTTGAAGGCTTGAGAACCTTCATCATAAGAAGGCGAAATGGAGAAATGATCCTAGCCGTTGGATCAAGGTGTAATATAGGCTGTCATATCCAGGAGGTGAATATGGTAGACCACGTCAGAAAGGACAGGTGGAAGACTATGACACATGGCACGATCAGACAACGACAAGTGTCAAACTGGTTTAACATTTCAGGCATGTGTAAGTCACTAATCAGAGTGACACATGGTAGTTATTCGACACGTGTCAATCCACATGTGATGTCAACAGGTTTACATCACTTCAGGGTTTCGTGAATCACGACTTGGAGAGTCGAGAACCTCCATCACAGGAATCGCGAGATGCAAACTCACGATAAGATCTGGACCATCAATTCACCAAGAACGTGGTCCGTCGATCTGAGCTCCATCTTGGAGTTTCGCCTATCGCGACTTGGAGCGACGAGAACCTCTAACTAAGGAACAACGAGATGTGAGATCGTGAAAAGATCAGGACCGTTGGATCACCAAGAACGTGGACCATTGATCTGAGCTCCATCTTGGAGTTTCGCCTATCGCGACTTGGAGTGACGAGAACATCCATCTAAGAAACAACGAGATGTGAATTCACGATGAGATCTGGACCGTCAATTCATCGAGATTGTGGACCATCAATCAGGGTCGATGAAGGTCATAAGTTCGCGAAAATACCGAAAAGGTGAAATGGATGTAGCATGTGGTCACCGCGTGTGGTCACATAGAGGAAGGACCTAATGCATAAGAGCTCTGCATCGGAGTTTCGGGGATCGTGACTAGGAGTGTTGAGACACTTGGTCACATGAATGTCGAATTGTTGAATGCCTAAATCTGAAATGAATGCAAGATCCCATGGAGCCAATCCAACGGTGCAGGTGAACATGAGCATGATCGAAGGGATAATGCTGATCCTCATAGTGTAACTGCTAGAAACCATTGATGGTTTCTACCAGAGGATGTGAAGAGACTTCTGTGTGATTTCTAGAGGAGATGAAGAGTTACAAGGAATCTACCAGTGGAATGAAGATGATTCGTGGAGGAAATTAATAGCTGGATGAGGGTTGGAGCTCGTAACTAAAATGGAAAGGATAAGCTCGACTATGCTAGAGAAGACAAAGAGTCTAAACTGCTAGAGAGGCTGAGGAATCTCAGCAGAACACCCAGTGATGCTGGATGCGTGGTGGGAACCACCAGAGAAGCTGAAGAGTTGTGATGATCAGGCAGAGCACTCGAGATGTTGAGGATATCGATGTGGTGTGAGTATGCAGAGGTATTGCACGCATTGCATGCACAAGGAGCACAAAAGCTATAAGTACACGGTACAGAGAAGAGATGCATTTTTTGTTGTTGATGAGGTGAGGTAATGCATGTGTGAGGAAGTAAAGAGGGAGTGCAGCAACTGAATTGAACGGAAGAGGAACTGTGCAGTGAAAGGAGATGGCACATAGAGCATAAAAAGAAGAAGAACAGACAGCCCAAGTCATGTGTGCAGGAAGGCAGTGAGGCAGATAGAGAAACTAAATGCAGCAGAATTGTGATGAGTCTGGTAAGCCATTGTTGAACATTATATCACTGTAATGAGTTTTAGTAGCAAAGATTTATAAACCAGGGTGGTAGGGAGGTGCTAGGGAGGATTTTTGTCCTCAGAGGTTCAAGTGAATTCTTGAACACAGGGAGTTGTAGCTTCCTTAATGTTGGTGCTAGAGAAACCAGGGAGTTGGTGCTTCCTTCTAGTTGGTGCTAGAAAAACCAGGGAATTGTAGCTTCCTTCTAGTTGGTTCTAGAGAAAACAGAGAGTTGATTCTCTCAGCAAGTTACAGCTTGGAAAAATAGAGGTTGTAGCCTCACAATGAGTTGGTGCTCATATGTATGATAATGTAAAGAATGTAGATAATACTTATCATATAAAAAAGAAGAGGTTTTTACCCTGAATGGGTTTCCTTGGGAAATATCTATCTTTGTGTTTCTCATATATGTGACTGATGTTGAATGTGTCATTGTTTATATCCCTACATTATTGTGATCATCATTGAGTTCCTTGTAAAGTTTTTAAAAGAAGCATAACTGTTTAAGTACGGTAACAATTGATTCACCCCCCCTTCTCAGTTGCCCAACAATTGGTATCAGAGCAGGCCCCTTTTATCTAAGGGTAGATCCTAGAGCTTAAACATGTCAAGTCATGAAGGAAATTCAACCAATACGGCTCCTCTGTTCAATGGAACAAACTTTGCCTTTTGGAAAGTTAGAATGAGAACCTACATAATGTCTTTAGGTGCAGATGTATGGGATGTGGTAGATATTGGTTATGTAAAGCCATTTGTACTAGCTAATAAGGATGAAAAGCTAGAATTTAGCTTCAATGCCAAGGCTATGAATGCTATCCTGAGTGGGCTTGCAGAAGCAGAATTCATAAAAGTTATGCACCTAGGAACTGCCAAAGAAATGTGGGACAAACTCATTAGCAGTTATGAAGGTAATGAGAAGGTAAAGGACGCCAAGCTTCAAACCTACAGAACACAGCTTGAACAACTGAAGATGAAGGAAGAGGAAATAGTTGGAAAATACTTTCTAAGAGTAGAATAAATGCTAAATGCTATGAAAGAACTGGGTGAAAAAGTTGAGGAACCTTCTTTAGTTCAAAAAATCTTGAGATCTCTCCCAAATAGATTCAACCCGAAAGTATCTACCAGAGAAGAACTTAATGATCTAAAAACCTTGGAGTTTGATCAACTTCTAGGAACATTGACTGCATATGAAATGAGAATAGTCAAAGATAAGCCCACCTCCAAAGAAGCATCATTCAAAGCTGACAAGAATGAGGATTCTGAGCTGGATGAAATTGAAGAAAAATTTGTGAAGAGACTCAAGAAGGGATCAGGAAAATACAAAGGTAAACTGCCTTTCAAATGTATCAACCGTGGTAGGATAGGTCATTTTGCAAATAAATGTCCCCACAAAAGAAAGGATCAGACATATGATGATGAGGAGAAGCATAAACACAGAAAGTTCTTTAAAGAGAATAACTTTAAGAAGAAAAGTCTCCGCGTAAACAATGATGATGATCCTTTAGATGATGAAGACAATGAATCCCCTATTGAAGATAAATTAAATGACTTCATGCTCATGGCTAAAGAGGACTATGATAATAACAACACATGAAGTGATGTTAATGAAGAAGAAGCCGTGGTTGACATGGAAAGAGAATTGATCAGTGCACTGGAAGAGATTGACAGACTAAGAATTAAGAATAGAAAGCAAAGACAATTGCTGATACAGTTCGAGAAAGATAGTAAAGGACCTGATGAGGACCTTTTCCTATTAAAAGTGGAATTATAAGAGGCAAAGAAAATCGAAGATATTTTGAAACGACAGTTATCGGAAAAGAAGGCTAGATGTGAAGCATTAGAACAAGAAGTAGTAAAAACTAGGAAAGAGATGGAGAAATTTCAAGCTTTGTACAATCAAAATCTATCAAGTATCAAAGCCTCAGAAGGATTAACCACCATTCTGAATCAACAAAGGAATCCAAAGCTGAAAACTGGTTTTGGTTATGAAGAGGGATCACGCAGTGGTAAGCCAGGAAATGAAGAACCCATCAAGTTTATCAAAAGTACAACAAATGACAACAACAAACCTGCAGAAACAAAGGAAGACATTCAGTCACCCAAGACAAGTAAAGAAAAAGGTGCCAGGACTGAATCTGTAGGACAAAAAACCAATGCACTCTTTGTTGAAAGACGTCATCAGCATGGAAGAAATCGAATTGCTCAGAAAAGACAACCCTTTTCTAGGTACAAAGAATTTTTCTATGGTTATTGTTTCTACTGTTCTAATTTTGGTCACAAAGCTGTAAATTGTTCCTACAGACTTAGACATGAGCAATTAAGATTTTGAAGGAATAATTACTTCCCACAACAAAGATTGATGCAACCAAATAACAAACCTTCATAGAATGCAACTTGCCAAATTAAGTCTAGAGACATGCAACCAAGAAAGCCAAGAAATAAGCAACAATAAATAAGTAGACAACGTTGCAACAATAAGTTTGACCTATTGAATAATGAGATTGAATGTTACACCTGTCATAACTTTGGACATAAATCTATTAATTGTCGGTTAAAGAACTATGAATCAGACTCAAAATCCCCTGTTGAAAATGTCAAGTTATGGAAGAAGAAGGAAAGTGACAAGTGTGGGTTAGTATTGTCCGTTCAAATAAAAACGAACCCTTGGTATATAGATAGCGGATGCTCCAAACATATGACGAGAGACACAGGTAAGTTTTTGTCACTTAGTGAAGGCAAATATGGAAACGTAACTTTTGGAAATGATGCTCCGGGAAAAATAAAGGGAAAAGGGTTGGTAAGCTTAAGTAATGGAAAAGGAAAAGCCCAAGATGTCCTACTTGTAGAAGGGCTGAAACATAACCTTCTCAGTGTAATTCAGATGTGTGACAGAGGATGTGAAGTAGTGTTCACGTCCAAGGACTGCAAGATAAAGTCTGTAAACTCAGGTCAAGTGGTGGTCAAAGGCATAAGGACTGAAAATAATGTATATGTGCTGAAAGAAAATAGAGAAGAATGTCATCTAAGAAAATATGATGAAAGTTGGTTATGGCATAGAAGACTTGGACATCTAAACTTCAATCACTTAATCAAACTCAAAAATCTCGAGGCAGTAAAAGATCTTCCTAGAATATCAAAGCCCCAAGATTCAATATGTAAACCCTGCCAAGTAGGGAAGCTAAACAGGACTCAGTTTAAGTCCAAGATCTTTACTTCAACAGAGAAACCACTCCAACTAGTTCATATCGACTTATGTGGACCATCCAGACAAGAAGGCACAGGGAAAGAAAACTACTTCATGCTGATTATTGATGATTACTCTAGACTTACTTGGGTTGCCTTTTTCAAAGAAAAAGTTGAAGCGTTTGAAAAGTTTAAAATATTTAAGGCTTTAACAGAGACTCAAATAGGCAAGAGGTTAAAGGAAGTTAGATCGGACCGAGGAGGAGAGTTTATGTCAATAGAATTCAAGGAATTCTGTGATGAGCATGGTATCAAGAGAGAATACACAATCCCTAGAAATCCAAAACAAAATGGAGTTGTTGAGAGGCAAAACAGAACAATGCAGGAAATGGCCAGGTCAATGATGAATGAAAAGAACATTGGTCAAAACTATTGGGTAGAAGCAATACACACAATAGTTCATGTGCTTAACAAAGCTCACCTCAGACCAAAAAGTGACAAGACACCTTATGAATTATGGTTTGGAAGACCTGCCTCAATCAAACACTTCAGAGTCTTTGGGAGTAAATGCTACATAAAGAATGATGATGAGAACCTCGAAAAATATGATGACATGGCTGATGAAGGTATCTTCTTAGGGTATGCTACAAATAGTAAAGGATATAGATGCTATAATAAGAGGCTGCATAAAATGGTTGATTGTATTGATGTAAAAATTGATGAAGGAATCCCAGCAAGAGAGGTGTACAGTAATGAGTCTTCTACATAAGACACAGGTAAAGCTGAAGATGAACAGGTCCAAGAATCATAAAACAAAGACTCTGAATAAGATGAAGACTCAGACACTCAGATAGATTCAAATCAACAGTCAACTAAAAATTCCTCCTCCAGAATCATTCAAAAGAATCATCCTGCAAGTCAGATAATTGGAGAAAAAGACAAAGGTGTACAAACCATAAGAAAGCTAATCAAAAACACCGAACAGTCTCATATAGCTTTCATATCCATGCTGGAACCCAAGAATTTTAATGAAGCCAACAAATATGACCACTGGGTTAAAGCAACGAATGAAGAACTTGATCAGATTGAAAAAAACAATACGTGGGAGATGGTTCAAAGACCTGAAGGTAAAAACGTCATTGGCTCCAAATGGATCTTTAAGAATAAGTGAATGAGCAAGGACAAGTTATCAGGAGAAAAGCAAGGTTAGTATGTAAAGGCTATGCTTAGATAGAAGTACTGGATTTTGATGAAACATTTGCATCCGTAGCAAGATTAGAAGCCATCATAATGTTTCTTGCCTATGCTTGTCATAAAAGGTTTAAAGTCTATCAAATGGATGTCAAGTCAGCTTTTCTAAATGGAGATTTAAGTAAATAAGTCTATATGGAACAACCAGAGGGTTTCAAACTGTCTGATAACCCTAACTTAGTATGCAAGCTGAAGAAAGATTTATATGGGTTAAAACAAGCCCCTCGAGCCTGGTATCACATATTGGATACGTATCTCAAAGACAAAGGGTTCAAGAGAGGAACAACTGACAACAATCTGTATATTAAAACAGAGGATAATAATTTTCTCATTGTATTGGTCTATGTAGATGACATCATCTTTGGATGTAATAAGGATTCATTGGTACAATGGTTTGCTTCTGCCATGGAGTCTGAATTTGAAATGTCTATGATAGGAGAACTGCCATTTTTTCTTGGTCTGCAAATTACTTAGAGGTCCGAAGGGATGTTCATTTCTCAAGAAAAATATCTAAGAGAAATTATGAAAAGATTTCAAATGGAAGATTCTAAACCTGTGGGTACACCTATGGTAACTGGATGTAAATTAAGCAAGGATGATGATTCACCTGATGTTGATCAAAGCTCATATCGATCAATGATAGGCAGTCCGCTGTACACCACAACATCTCGCCCAGACATAATGCATGTTGTAGGAATTGTAGGAAGATATTAGGCTGCACCCAAACCGAGTCATTTGCAAGTTGTCAAAAGGATATTCAGGTATTTAAAAGAAACAATGACTTATGGTCTGTGGTATCCCAAAAATCAGAATTTTTAGTTAACTGCTTACTCAGATGCAGATTGGGCAAACTATGTCAATGAGAGAAAAAGCACCAGTGGAGGAACATTCTTCTTAGGTGATTCTTTAGTAGCATGGCTTAGTAAAAAATAAGGTTCCATTTCTTTACCAACCACATAGGCAGAGTACATTGCTGCTACTACCTATTGCACTCAGGTATTATGAATGATTCAAACACTTGTAGACTTAGATGTAAAATACACTGCACCGATCCCAATTCATTGTGATAACACTAGTGCCATCAGTGTGTTTAAAAATCATGTATTCCACTCCAAGACCAAGCATATTCCCATAAAATATCATTTTATGAGAGAGCAGGTCACCAATCAGATTGTTCAGGTCAATTACGTTCCCACTACAGAAAAAATTGCAGACATCTTTACTAAACCCCTAGCCAAGACACCTTTTGAATATCTCAGACAGAAGCTGGGTATCATCCCGTCTCACATCTAAGAGAGTCCATCTGGTCAGGGGGAGTTTATGTTGGTTTAATATCTGATACCTCCTAAAAATACTGCAACAACTCAGGGGGAGCATGTTCTCTTTGACATTGATGTCAAAGGGGGAGAAAAGAATTTGGGTGCTTTAGTTGCCATCAATGCCAAAGGGGGAGATTGTTGGTAAATGTTTAACAGGCAGCATATGCTTGTCATTGATGGCAAGGACAGCTGCGAAGATGGCATGAGTACAAGAAGAAGTATCAAAAGTATTTTAGGAAGATGCTGCAGAGAAAGATCGATAAGTTCAGAAGAGATAGTGCAGAGGATTGTTGGCAGGTTTAACAGGCAAAAGTGAGCTTGTCATTAATGGCAGAATCAGAGTGTGCATTGATGGCAAGAACAACGATGGAAAAGATCAGCATGATCAACAGCGCAGTGATAATGGAAGAGGAGGAGAATTAGTGATCGTTGGACCCCATCTCGAATCCTCGATGACCGTCAAATATGAATTCAGACAAGAAGAACGCGCAGAAGAGGAGGATAGATCTTAGGTGTCAGATCCGAGCGTAAGATCCGACCATCGTTGGATCAGGGAGAACCTGCACGTTCATTAAAGAGCAGAAAGAGGCGAAATGCGAAATGCCGAAATATGTTGGTCTGAATCCATTTTGGAGTTTCGTAGATCGGGACTTGAAGGCTTGAGACCCTTCATCATAAGAAGGCGAAATCACGAAGTGCCGAAATCGCGAAATGCGAAATGGAGAAATGATCCTAGTTGTTGGATCAAGGTGTGATCTAGGTCGTCAGATCCAAGAGGTGAATATGGCAGACCACACTAGAAAGGACAGGTGGAAGACTATGAAACGTGGCACGATCAGACAACGACAAGTGTCAAGCTGGTTCAACATTTCAGGCACGTGCAAGTCACGAATCAGAGTGACACGTGGCAGTTATTTGACATGTGTCAATCCACGTGTGACGTTAGCAGGTTTACATCACTTTGGGGTTTCGCGAATGGCGACTTGGAGAGTCGAGAACCTCCATTATAGGAATTGCGAGATGTGAACTCATGATAAGATCTGGACCGTCAATTCACCAAGAATGTGGACCATTGATCTGAGCTCCATCTCGGAGTTTTGCCTATCGTGATTTGGAGTGTCGAGAACCTCTATCTAAGGAACAATGAGATATGAGATCGCGAAAAGATCAATACCGTTAGATCACCAAGAACGTGGACCGTTGATCTGAGCTCCATCTCAGAGTTTTGCCTATCGCGACTTGGAGTGACGAGAACATCCATCTAAGGAACAACGAGATGTGAATTCACGATGAGATCTGGACCGTCAATTCATCAAGATCGTGGACTGTCGATCAGGGTCGATGAAGGTCATAAGTTCGCGAAAATACTGAAAAGGTGAAATGGATGTAGCCAGTGGTCACCGCGTGTGGTTACGTGGAGGAAGGACTTAGTGTAGAAGAGCTCCGCATCGGAGTTTCGGGGATCACAACTAGGAGTGTTGAGACACTTGGTCACACGAATGTCGAATTGCTGAATGCCGAAATGCCAAAATGAATGCAAGATTGTTACACATTATTTTCGTCATCCCTATGATCGTTAATGATGTAAACCTATCTATTGCCTTTAGAGGGGTCACAGTGGCCTGAGTTCCTGAAGAGAGATGGAAGAAGAACTTTTCCTGAGAAAAGAAGTTGCATTTTCCTA
>ML796238.1:68502-86083 GCA_009831015.1 Picea engelmannii
GAGTTCTCATGGAGAAGGGGTTCATAGATTGGAGGAGCTTTTGTTTGGCTTGGAATTATTAGCTTGATTGGAGTGGCTTTAAGATTTGCTTTGTCAAGATAGAGTGTATCAGATCTATGGTTTCAGAATCCTTGGAGCAAGAAATGTGTGGGGAACGAAGGACAGTTGGAAGGGACCTTACGACATCAAGGCAACGGTTGTAATCTCTCTTTCACATTTAATATGATACAGTAATACGATTCTTTCCTATAAATCTTGTTTTGTTTTATGGTATGATTCCTTGATCACATACATAGGTTTATATTGAGTTTATGCTATCACTATCATTTTGGTTGGTTTGTGTTGTTTTGATATTGACTACAGAAGAGCACTGGAGTGAAGCGGGAGCAACAAAGACTATAGGAAGAGATTATAAGGTATGTTACTTATTCTTGCCTCTTAGTAAATTCAATATTTAAAACTTAAGGAAAGCGTCCTATTCTGTCATGTTTTGTTCTAGATCCAGGTGGATCTAGGGAGATTGGTTTGTGTCCGCACTTACGGATTTATCCTTAAACAAAGATCCCATGGAGCCAATCCAACGGTGCAGGTGAACATGAGCATGATCGAAGGGCTAATGTTGATCCTCACAGTGTAACTGCTAGAAACCATTGATGGTTTCTACCAGAGGATGTGAAGAGACTTCTGTGTGATTTCCAGAGGAGCTGAAGAGTTACAAGGAATCTGCCAGTGGAATGAAGATGATTCATGGAGGAAATTGATAGCTAGATGAGGGTTGGAGCTCGTAACTGAAACGGAAAGGATAAGATAGACTATGCCAGAGAAGACAAAGAGTCTAAACTGCCAGAGAGGCTGAGGAATCTCAGCAGAACACCCAATGATGCTGGATGCGTGGTGGGAACCACCAGAGAAGATGAAGAGTTGTGATGATCAGGCAGAGCACTCGAGACGTGGAGGATATCGACGCAGTGTGAGTATGTAGAGGTATTGCGCGCATTGCATGCACAAGGAGCACAGAAGCTATAAGTACGCGATACAGAGAAGAGATACATTTTTTGTTGTTGCTGAGGTGAGGTAATGCATGTGTGAGGAAGTAAAGAGGGAGTGCAGCAGCTGAATTAAACGAAAGAGGAACTGCGAAGTAAAAGGAGATGGCGCACAGAGCATAAAAAGAAGAAGAACAGAAAGCCCAAGTCATGTGTGCAGGAAGGCAGTGAGGTAGACAGAGCAACTAAATGCAGCAGAATAGTGATGAGTCTGGTAAGCCATTGTTGAACATTATATCACTGTAATGAGTTTTAGTAGCAAAGATTTATAAACTAGGGTGCTAGGGAGGTGCTAGGGAGGAATGTTGTCCTCATAGGTTCAAGTGAATGCTTGAACACAGGGAGTTGTATTTTCCTTCTAGTTGGTGCTAGAGAAACTAGGGAGTTGGTGCTTCCTTCTAGTTGGTGCTAGAAAAACCAGGGAGTTGTAGCTTCCTTCTAGTGGGTGCTAGAAAAAACAAAGAGTTGATGCTCTCAGCAAGTTACATCTTGCAAAAAAAGAGGTTGTAGCCTCACAATGAGTTGGTGCTCATATGTATGATAATGTAAAGAATGTAGATAATACTTATCATATAAATAAGAAGAGGTTTTTACCCTAAATGGGTTTCCTCGGGAAATATCTGTCTCTGTATTTCTCATATATGTGACTGATGTTGAATGTGTCATTATTTATATCCCTGCATTATTGTGATCATCATTGAGTGCCTTGTAAAGTTTTTAAAAGAAGCATAACTGTTTAAGCACGGTAACAGTTGATTCACCCCCCCCTCTCAGTTGCCCAACACCACCATGATGAAAAATTTATTTCTCGATTTGGGTAAGCCAGTAATAAAATCCATAGAGATATCCTTCCAAATAACAGGTGGAATTGGGAGCGGTTGTAGTGTGCCCGGAGATTTGACTGTTTCTCCCTTGTTGAATTGACACACATCACATTCAGCTACAAAATTACGAATGTCCTGTTTCATACCATCCCCAAAAAAGGAACGTTTGACCCTGTCATAGGTTTTGGTGAACCAGAGTGCCCTGCTGTGGGTGTAGCATGAAGCTTAGAAAGTACTATGGATTTAAGATTTGATTATTTACTTAAATATAAACGACCTTTGTATCGAAGTTCATCATGGAGCCAAGAGTACCCTAGGGAAGCTGGAGCATTGGACTGCAATTGGTGGATCAACTGCGAACTTTTTGAATCTTGTAGCCATTCCCGACGAACGGCTTGGAGCCAATCTGGTACAATGAATGAAAGAGAAAAAAGGGATCCTTCATGTTCATATTTTTGGGACAGTGCATCTGCAACCACATTGTCTTTTCCTTTCTTGTAAATGATCTCATAATCATATCCAAAGAGTTTAGTCACCCATTTTTGTTGTTCTGGGTAGGAAATGTGTTGTTCCAGAAAATACTTGAGGCTTTGATGGTCTGTCTTAATTTGGAAATGTTTCCCCAATAGATAAGGGCGACATAGATCAACGACATGCAGAATAACCAACATTTCCTTTTCATAGATGGATTTTCCCAGAATTATTTCAGATAGTTGCTTGCTGGTAAAGGTCAAAGGTCGACCCTCTTTCATAAGAACATCACCAATTCCTTTCCCTGAGGCATCACATTCCAACACAAAGGTCTTTGTGAAATCGGGAAGGGCGAGGACTGGAGTGGTGCACATGGCCATCTTCAAGGTTTGAAAAGCTTTAGCAGTGGTTGGAGTCCAAGTGAAAGAGTTCTTTTTGAGGAGAGCAGTGAGAGGTGCTGCAATCTTCCCATAATTCTTAACAAACTTGTGATAATACCCTATTAATCCCAAAAAGCCACACAAGCTCTTAAGAGTCTTTGGGTGAGGCCAGTCTTGCATAGCTTCGATCTTTTTAGGATCCACCCTGACACCATCTTTTCCAACCAGATGACCCAAGTATTCTACTTCTGAGGCGCCAAAATCACATTTAGACTGTTTCAGGAAAAGTTGGTGTTGAGAGAGGAGATGGAGAACTCGATCCACATGAGAAATATGGTCTGTCCAGGTTTTTCTATAGATGAGAATATCATCAAAGAAAACTAAGACAAAATGGCAGAGAAAAGGACGGAAGACATGATTCATGAGGCTTTGGAGGGTGGAGGGGGCATTACACAAGCCAAAGGGCATGACCAAAAACTCATAGTGGCCCTCATGAGTTCTAAAGGCAGTCTTGGGAATGTCCGCCTCTTTCATATGTATCTGGTGGTAGCTCAAATGAAGATCAAGTTTAGTGAAGAATTGGGCGCCACTTAATTCATCCTGGAGGTCATCAATGAAAGGAATGGGGAATTTGTCTTTGATGGTAAGTTTGTTGAGGGCACGAAAGTCAGGACACATTCATCAAGAACCTTCTTTCTTCAGGACCGTGACCACAAGAGAAGAGTAGGGGCTCATACTAGGGCAGATAACACCTGCATTAAGGAGTTCCTGGACCATTTTCTCAATTTCATTTTTTTGGCAAAAGGGGTGAGGATACAAAAAAATATTGGGAGGAAGGCTTTCGGGTACAAGGGGAATGGAATGATCATGAACACCATGGGAAGGAGGGAGTCCTTGGGGAGTGGAAAATACCAATTGATGCTTAGAAAGGATGGCTTGGAGGTCTTGCGGGACTGAGGGTGTCTCTTTTGCTTGTATGGCATGGAGTTGGGCGATAACACCAGAATGACCTTTTTTGAACAACTTTTCCATGCGATGGGAACTAATGATCTCCAGTGAACCAGCGGTGATGCCTTGGAACTTATATTGGTGGCCCTACTGGTCAAATTGCATGGTTAAGTCTTTAAAATCCATGATAATGGGACCCAAAGTCCTTAGCCATTCTACACCCAACACAATGTCACAACCTCCCATGTCTATAGCAAACATATGAGATTTCAGGTGGTCGTCACCAATTTGGAGACACACATTTTCACAATGCCCTCCACATTTCATGGAACCACCATTGGCAATCATGATTTGGAAATTATTGACGACATGGATGTAGCAATGAGTTTCTTGGGCAATGCGGCGATGAATAAAATTATGGGTGCCGCCACTATCAACCAGAATGATGACCTTCTGATGCTTGATGTAACCGATTAGCTTGAGGGTTTGGGGAGCGGAGAAGCTAGTGAGAGCATTGAGGGAAATGATTGGTTTTACTTCGGGAGGGTCTGAGGGAGGGGTTATGTCAATGGATTCAGGTGACTCAGACACAAAGGGAGTTTCTACATCCTCTTCCGAGATATCCATAGAGATGGCCATAAAAATCTTTTGTTCTTTACACTTGTGGCCCAAGAAATATTTGTCATCACAGTTATAACAAAGACCTTTGAATTGGCGTTCAACCATTTCATCCCGGGTCAATTTTTGGATCTTTAGTGGAGTGGAGGGAGTAGTGGGATTTACTGGTTTAGGGCGAGGGATAAAGGAGGGTTTTCGGTTTTGAGAAGATACAACCTGTTGTGCTTCTTTAGCTCTTTTAGTAGCTTTACCTAGCTCTGAGGCCGAGCCATGAGGACATGGGCCCGGATATCATCCTTGAAGCCACTGATAAAACACTCTTGGAAAAAAGCATCAGACATGCCCTCTATCCGAAAAGACAGGCGCTCAAAGGAAACTATAAAGTCTTCCATTGTTCATAATTGTTTCAAATTTGTCAGACGACCCAAATGGTTGGTGTCAGTGTCAAAGAGTTTATAAAGCTCTGCCACAAAGTGTGTCCAAGCAATATACCCTTGACGAGAAGTTTTTCTCCATTGCCACCATTGCCAACGTTCCCGATCTAGATGGAGAACACCATACCAGAGTTTGGCCAAATCATCGGTAATGCCATATAAAGAGATATAATGTTCCATTTGGGTTACCCAACTAGTGGGGTCTGAGCCATCAAATTTGGTCACATCCACCCGCGGAAGGCGTAGGTCATGTTGAAAGTGATGGTGCTGAAAGTTATGGGAATGAGAGGAATGTTCACCTTCACTCTTTAGAGGTGCGTCAGAGGAAGGGTCATCTGTAGGGATATGAATCTTGGTGCAGAGTGATGAAAAGACATATTCAAGTTGGGTGGTCAGTTCTTGTTTGATTTCCTCCATTGAGGACTGCATGGTTGTATTGATGGAAGCAACATTGGCAATGAGGTGTTTCACTTCTTGTTGGGTCTCGGTGAGACTACATTGCAAGGTATTGAAGCGAGCTTCCAAGTCTTGGCTACAGGTATGGGCCATGAGGACGAGGGAACTGAAAAGGGGTGGGTGGGGTCAATTTTTTTTCCGAAAAATGGTATGTATGAATGTGATAAGGGAAAAGAGATGAAGCCAATGGGATAGGTCTCAAATAATGGTGAAAAAGTTTCCAGACTCATTTTTTTTTTTTTTTTACACCTGTGGAGTTATACTCCGGTCTAAAGAATACTGTAGTGATGAGATGCCCAAATTCTTAACCAGGAAGAAATGTATAGTGATTTGGCAACCCGAACACAGTTGCGTGAAAATAGATCTTGTCTGTTTAAATCTGTTTATGTTTCTATCCCCAAGGGTTAGGTATTCAAAGGTTCTACAGACAAGGGTTTTCCCTATGCTATAGCTCTCTGATATACGTGCAGGGTCCAACAATAGTACTCAGCCTAATATCTCAGGGCACTAACTAAGGAGGATAGACCATAGCCTTAGTCGTACTACCCAACTACCTAGGTACTAGAGAGTATCTTCCCAAGTGTTGTTCTCAGTGACTCTATAGCAGTTAGGCGGCCAATCAGCTTATCTAAAGAGGGCTTTAGGAAATCTAGGTCGATCTGTACATAGGTGTTGTCTGATGCGCTACCACTTGAAGGGGTACCAACAAGGGTTACAAGGGTGGCCAACAGATGTGCACTTAAGAACCACTTGTATTTCCTATGTGTATGAATCCCTCAACCACTGTTTTATGTGTGTAACGACAAATCTCTGTGGCTTAAAGATGTCGGAATACGTCTCTACCTTGAAATTTTTTTTACCCACAATATCTGCCAAGGAAAGTGCTCTGATACCACTTGTAATATACCAGAGATAAAAAATATGCATAACATAAATAAAATGCTAGAAATGGCAGAATAACAGTAATATAACCAACATAATCTCCACAATAACACAAAAATGATATAAGAACAACAACATAAATAACACTTTGATTCAAAGAGCAATGTTCATGGGCCTCTTCGAGGGGGAAACCTCCAGTCGAGAAACTCTCTATTGCAATAATCTCCAAGCTAGGGTTCTCATACCCTCGACTCCTATTTATACTAAAAAGAATCATCTAGAGGAAGATCCTTCTAGAAGTGGAAGCTTCTATTAGGTCTTCTTACATCCGCCTTATTCTATTTTATTGAAAGGCCTTATTAATATTGACCTTTATTACATCTGAATATATTGTTCTACCTATGTGCGGGTTAAGACCCTAACAAGCACCCAAGATTTACAACACACCAACTAATGGTTGGATTTCTTACTCCATAGAATTGACCCTCATCTTTATTGGACATTTCTTATAATAATTCTAATTTGCACAAATCCAACAAACAACAACCTTACTACTATTTTTTTCTTAGATCCATATGATAAATTTATCATGTCCTTAGTGTTATCACATTAATAATATGCCCAAAATCAAGAGGGATATCACATTAAATTAGGTGGTTGACCACTAATATTGGTAATTGCACCCTAGTCTAATTGTGCATCCAAAACTAAAGATATAAAAATTTTATTTACAACTTTGAGTATAGAAAAAAGATTTCATAAATTAGAACTAGGATGATGATGGACTACTAACTAACAACACGTGCACATGACACTGAAGGTACAACCAAACATGTACCTGTAATATATTTATTCTTCGAGTGAGGAAAGATTAGGGAAAATAAAGGCCGGACATGTGACTGCATCTAGTAGATATGATAAGCAAACAAGGACCAGAGGTGAAAAAGTCAGAATAAAATTTTCTAGACGCATGAAATTTTTTCTTGTCGAAGGAGGATCATGCTCTTATGATGATGAGAGCATATGATACATAGAGGTTCCACTCAAGTATAAACATCTGGTGAAACAATGGGTACCTAAGGAACTACCTCCTATATATGTTGACTTCTTTGTCAACAATAGGACATATCGCATTGCACCATCCTCTCTGCATGGTTTGGGTCTATTTTCCGTGGATGAAACAATTGTAAAATACAATACAGTAACTGAATTGATGGACTATGTCGGACCGTGTTACAATTATAACGATTGGATGCGGTCGGTCCGGTACATGAGAAGTATGCGGAGATATGCACTCGCCGCAAATTATATACAACTAATAAACAAGGATAAAAATAAGGGACCGACTATCTATATTGATGGAAGGCCTAAAGCTTCCGACACTATCCCAGGGTTTATAAACAACACATGACCCAGGACAACAAACAAAAAATTGAATTGCATATATGAGGGACATGAAGAGAATCAGGTAGTCTCGTGCGCAATAAAAAAGATAGCTCCTGGGGAAGAGTTATTAGTGGATTACCATTTGAATCAAATAGAAACATTGACTAATAATGTGCAGGTTCTTATGAAACACCTATTTAAGAAACCTCTACTTATTGCATTATATTTTTTTATTATCTTTAACATTGTTATAAATATTATCTTTAACATTGTTTTTTTGTTATCATTAACAATTTTTTAAATATTTGGGGGCTCTAATTATATTATAATGTGGCGGGATGATCGTGGAAAAGGGCCAGCCGCAAAACATGTAAATGATTATCAATTTCCACTTTCATTTTACGTTATTTTTATTATTTTCTTATATAATTTTATTGAAATAACATTGTTTTTGTTTAAATTATATGTAGTCCGCAGGCCATGTTGATCATGATTCCGCTGATGAGGAGGGGTTTTATTTATCCGTTGATCCGATGGTCTTAATAAAAAAAAAGATCATTAAAGCTAACGAGGAACTTGCTAGATTCTTAGATCATCCAGATCAAACTCTCGACGTCAAAGAAAAGATCAAGATCCTTATGTCACAACTTAACACATATAAGGTAATAACCATAATTTAAAGTGTTTTTTTTAATGTACTCATATGTTCAATTATGATACTTTGTTCTTTAACTTTTACATTATCTCACTGAAAAACATTTTATTTTTTATAAAGACATTTTTGGAGCCTGTTCAGCCCAATGTTGGTAGTAGTGGCACTACAAAGACGCTATAGAGTCCTAATGCGGGTGGTCATACAACTGCTAGAGTACTATTTACTTCTCCATCTTCCACACCTAATTTAGATATAAGCCATGACACGCACCGCAAGACATCCACACCTCGATCATAGTTTAGAGATGGTGGCAGAGATGAGGATCATGGTGATGTGGTTGAGATGGTTTCATTTCCTGGACCTAGACGTGTGACAAGCACAGGGACCCTTCCCTGCACATTTTTGGTCGACGATAATGGACTTCCATTAAAACAATCAAGACTCCCAGGTAGTTTTAATTCATATTTTATTCATTTAATGTTGTCCTTCTCATATAGAAATCATCTAGATTATTAATTTTAAGTTAATGATCATATCTTTTGTGTGTAGGAAATGACCTTTTTTATAGGCACCTAGAGAGCAGGGCCTTGTTGATTTTTGGGGCAACCTTACGCATGAGGTGGAATTGCCAGAATTCCAACCTCAAAAAGGAACTTATGGATTATCTTGAAGGCCTCTTTGGCGTAGACACGTTCAATAAAAAAGAGGTAACCTCTGCAGTGGGTGAATATTTAAAATATATGCGAGATGTTTATAGACGAAGCTTGGCAGGAAATCCTAGGTATGAGTGTCCTCCGTCAATTCCATAGAGGGAGTGGAAGGCGATCATTGATGATGCAAAAGAGAATATTTTAAAAAAATCAGGAGAACAAATAACTAGTACACCAAGGTAAATTACAATATTTTGATTTCAATACCAGCTTTATTTTTCTTTAGATCTAAATAAAAGTGTGGTTATATATAACATACTTGAAAATTTTGATGATAGTTTGCCTGACACTTTGAAGGCAACCAAAGCAAGGATTTCCAAACATGGCCAACACAAGCTAGGCCAGGGCGGCTACTCAAGGTTACAGTCATGAATTGTAAGTACCCAAACATCTTAAGAATATTATTTGTATCACCTTACAACTTTCAGGTAATTGCAGCCAAAAACATTAAAAAACCATACCCTTATGAAATGCAGGGCGACGACTTCGGAACTGAAACCACGGAGGAAGAACTCCAACTTGGTTACAAGTATAGTTATAAAGTCATGGTTGATCATTGGAAAAGCATGGGGCAGACCCCAAGATCCAATTTGCGGGATAAGGTAAATAAAAATTAGTCCACATTAACCTTTAATTACTTATAAAATATGTAAATGTTTGATATCGTCCATAATTTAATGTCTTACTTTGTTTTAATTAGGGGAGAAACACTATCAATGAAACCATTAGTACTGGAAAATAGAGTGTTGATAGTGCAACACAGCCAGAAGATCATGGTGCTCCCCAACATCCCCATCCCAGTGAGGTGCAACCCCAAGATGTTCATGTGACTGAGGCCCACAATGGTAAAATGTCTATATATTAATCATATACTTAATAATTATGTCCTTATAAATTTTGTACTTATAAATTTTGACATTTCAACTGCAAAGAATGTCATAGTTGATCCTCCTCGACCTGAAGATCAAGTGAACAGGCTGACAACCATTCCAACGGTGTCGACTAGAGGACCAGGTAAATAATTACATTACAGAGTTTTTTTTTTAATATTAATGAACTACTTCAATGATATTTAAAAATTTTCCATATAAATTTAATATTTTTTATTTTTGTAGGAGATGGCCCCTCACAACAGCATCCACGCCATAGGTACGAGACCAGATGTACTCGGTATGAAAGGACTGAAACAACATCAGCTATTGAAAAGCACCCAGTAAACGAATACATGGAGATGGATGAATTACTTAAGACCTATAAAGCACAAAAGAAGTCTAAAATAAATTCATGATGTCATGAAATAATTTTATAAGACAGTTAGATGTAAATTATATAGCTGAACATGTAATGATGCATATACTGCATTGACATTATGGGTACTTTTTCATCTGATAATAAACAGAAGGATATTTCTATGGCTTGTATATATCTGTGAATGTAATTTTGTTATAAACTTAATGATAATTTCAACTTCTCTTATAAGACTTGGTATATATTGATTCAATACTCCTTGATTCAAGACATGAGAATGCAAGCGAGACCTGGTGCCTTGTGCTTGGGCTATGGAGTCTAGGCAACAAATAGAACTTGAATATGCAATATGCAACTTTCAAAATCTTGTGACATGATATATGAAACTTTGAAAGTCTTGTGACATGTGACATGTGGCAAGCATCTTTTTCCAAGCAATGTGCAAACTTTAAACTTGGTGCAACATGCAAAAATAAATTTTTGGGAAGATGAAATAATAATTTTTAAGGATTACATGGTCATGTTAATCCATATAGAGTTCCATGATATAAACACTCATTTTTATAATGTTGACATAAATTCCAATCTTCACTTTGTCGATTAGAGGGCACAATTTTGGCAACAATTTAATGTTTTTAGTTCCATGAAATTTATTTTGTTTCTTCAACAACATTAAGGATTAAACATGAGGGGTTGGAAATGGCGATGTCAAACATTTACTCTTTCACACATGTGCATCATCTCAATCTTCATGTCTACAATATGTGGAGGGTTATTCAAGGTTTGAAGACTTTCTTCATATTTTCATACTTTATTCTTCTCATGGTCATGTTAATCCATATAGAGGTTCATGATATAAACACTCATTGTTCTAACGCTGACATAAATTCTAATCTTCACTTTGTCGATTAGAGGGCACAATAATGGAAACAATGAGAGAGTTTTGACCATATGTCAACTAATTTGTCCCTTTAAAAAAACTTCATTGATGTGCAAGGGAGCACTGTGTCTATGAGAGGTCCTACATGAAAGTAAAAGAGGTCAATATGTAAAAGAGGTCCTACATATTGAAATATTAATAATTAGTTTTTGAAAGTGTCCTACATATTGAAATACAAATTTGGTGGACCCAACAAACAAGTTATTTACCACACCTCCTTTCGCACAAAATGACACTTCCATCAACAAAGAAATAGATGGGATAGTACGTTGAAGTCATTGAGCTAACACAATGGACTCGGTAGTTAACTAGGATGGAAAACCATGAAAGCATCCAGAGACAAGCCCTATTAGGGAGCCACAATAATCCTTGAAACTCCAAATAGAATGGAGAAGGCTTTGTTTTTCAGTGCCTCTCACAATGAGCTTCGCCAAACTTACAACTCATGTTTTTTATAATATATGTTATTACATATATGTGTAGTAGAATATATATGTATCTTTTATTACACATATATGTAATAAAATATATATGTTATTACACACACACACACATTGTAACACATCAAATATGTTATTATATCCCAACTCCATAATACAATACTTGACCCATATCCACTTGCAAATATAACAATAGACTAGACCCTATAACAATAGAGACTTCAGACCCATTTGGATGAGAAGGAGTATGAATTGAGACCCAATTGGCCCACTTACTTAAGTCATTAGATACATAATAACATAAAGAGAAAACATTATTAAACCCATAAACACTTAATAATCAAGTGCTTTTATAACATATTGTATTTGTAGATGATCCCTTGCTAAGTTGAAATCTTGCAATAGGATTTGAAATTAGCCTCGTTGTTACTTTTTATTTCACATGTAACCAAAGTATGCCAATGCCAAGTGCCTTTGGTTGTCTTGGATGACACCATCATTTATTATCAATCCCTATGAAGCACCATCAAAGTGTAGGTTATGCCAAGTAGGTTTTGGTATTTTCTAGTATATTGATGATGTCTTAGTGGTGCTTTTATCATTGTCATTAGAAACATTTTAGGTTGGGGTTACTAATACTAAAGGACTTCATTTATACATGAACTAGGTTATAGTCATATAATGACGATGATACTTAAGATGATCATGATGGCAATGCCCCTCTTAAATTAAATACAATAATTTGAATGTTTGGAACTCTTAGGTGGTTATGGTACCTTAGACAAGTTCAATTTTCATTTTCATTTATAATAACCATGCAATATTTGGTGAGGGGGATCAGAATCCTAGGATGTATTGCTTCAAGGATTTACAAGGAAAATTTATACCACAATCAATTAAGGGTTCCACTTGTGTTAGTTATGGTATGTTTTGACTCATTCATTTCTAAATCACAATTTAATTGATTCAACTAAACAACCTTAAAAAAAACATGAATCAGGTTTGATTTCATGACATGTACATGAACATCATAAAATTTTAACATCATAAATTCATATCTCACCTTTAAATATCTCACAAATCCTTATTCAGGTAAATCATATAACTTGACTATGGGATTCTAAAAAGGCATATCACTTGGCTTTCCCTACTCACCTACTAGGAAAGTCAAGGTACAGGAGAAGTACCCTAACGTACCTTATCTTCTACTAGGTTATCACCAAAACCTTACTATGAAATAATCACCAAAACCTTAACTCACATACCTTCCTTATAGATATCCTAACCTTCCTTATAGATATCCTATCCTTCCTTAGTTACTGAAAGTATATATATGGTTCCTTAACCTAATTTCTAGTCTAATAACCCTTATTAGGTATAATGGAAGGGGGTTACCCTATTATAACCTAGTCTGAGTTGCACTTACAAGTAAGCCTCCCTCTTAACTCATATATCTCTTTTTCTATCCAACATTATTTTGACTCATTTAATTATTTTATTAGATGAGGTATCACACAAAAGTATGATGGATATATCCTTCTATTTCATTGAGATTTTTATCCTCTTGATTAAGTTGTTAGGTCAATGTTTTACTAAATTAGTTATAGAGAAGTATTCCCTTCYAATAACAAAGGATATTTCAAGTTCAACATGTGGTAAATTAGAGGCTACCGAATTATAGAAGAAGGATAAATGTTAAATGATTTTGACCTTTTGTGATTTTCCCTCACTAGATTCTATCTGGGCAATCTTTGTTGAAATTGCAATTTTGGATTGATGAATTTGTTGTTTTTACTAGAAAAATGGATTCAACACCCTCAAATACCCCTACTGCACTTGGATTATGTAATGTTAGCATTTGATATATACGATTTCATCAATCCAAAATGATTCCTTCCATATTTGAAGCCAAAAGTTTCAATTTCTCCTCCCATTATTTTGAATAGTTTCAAAAGGATGACTTCATTAGACATATAGATTACACCCTGTCTTATATCGTTGTATTTTTTAGTTGTCTTTAAAATATCAACTTGTATGCTTTCAATGACTAGAGATAATATAAATAGAAAGCTCCTTTTGGTCTTTTAATAGAGGTCAACCAATGGAAATGGAATTGGAACTTGATCAAAGTATTAGGTGAAGTCCATGAGATACGAACATTGACCAAAGGTAAAAATCCTCACTCTCCAATGCTAGTCCCAAACTCGTTGTAGTATCCAAATTTAATTCTCTTGCTAGAAAAAAAGGTGTTTATATACATAATATATAATTAAATAATATCCCATGTTAACTAGGTTTGGTTAGTTGATAGGTAAAGAAAGGGTGTTGTGATTCTCAACAAAGATTCAAGATTTGTTTGGTTGGCAGGTAAAGAGGGGATGTTGTGATACCCCCTGCAACATGCCATTTAAAAACATGTTTCTTTGTCATGGATAATTCACCCTCCAACATGTAGTTTAAAAATTAAGATGGATAAACGTTCTATGCCATTGATTTTTTCCCAAATGTGAACTATTTCTCATGTAGTCATAAACAATAATGTTAGAAAGGTAATTTTGCAAGGAAATTAGCCTTGTGTATAAATCATTAAACAAATAAGAAGACTATGGCCTTGCCCAACTAGATTCCCACAAGATTTGGACTTAGAATGATATTTCTAAATATTCCCAATAAATGGAATGACCCTTCATTTTAAAGATTCCCACAAGATTTGGAATGTGGATAATATTTAAAGATTAATAAAACCAACTGTGATGAAATTCCATGAATGCATCTAGAGACAAACCTTCTCAGGGAGCCATAAAAATCCTAAACATTTCGAGTAGAATAGAGAAGCCTTTGTTTTTCAATGCCTCTCGTGATGAGCTTAGCCAACCTTACAACTTATATGTGTTAGAATATAGAAGATTGTGGTCGTTTTACCATAGACGATACCCTCATCACCCAACCACTGGCCGAAGCCACCCTTTGAGCACCTTGACCTTGACTGAGAAGAGAATCCTGGTAGCAATCCAATAGCCAAGAGAGGCTAATGCACCAAGCAAGAAAATAGAAACTAAGCTGAACAGATGATCCCACCCAGAAGCTAGCGCACCACTTTCCAACTCTCCCAGAAACTTGCGCACCAAATTGCTGCTGCCTGCAACTGCCTACGTAGATTTAGCTCTCACTGCAACTGTTGAGATGATAAATAATGAAACTGGTGCCTTGTATTTATAGTGAATTGGGCAGGCTAACTGGGGCCAACTTCTCCTTCTGGGTATCAATAAATTCAATTTAAATGTATTTGTTCAGCCGACAACTTGTTTAGGGTTTCCTTCAATTATTTGCTTCCTTCTGGAGGATTCTAGTCTCGTCATAGGTCACAATAGAGGTTCATACCTCTCGAAGCTACCATAATATTAACACTCCCTCCTAGCTAGGGAGGTATGTTCTTGAGCACAACAGACCATTCAACTGGTAGCACTACGAGCACCTGTCATTATTATCCGACTAGATAATCTCCTATGACAACTGGTACAATATCAATTAATAGAAAATACTCGTGTCTATTCCAGTAGTACGCAACTACTCAAACTGTGAAACATAATCACAAACAGTAGCATATCTACTATCATTTATTCTTCATAACAAACATCTGATAGCAACCTGCATAGAAACAATGTTATGATAAAAACTGAATCATCTGGGCCAATCTTTCACTCACGTCTATGAGATCTGAAAGAATGTCTGCCCTCAGTATAGAATATCAACAATGGGCTATCTGCCCCATTCTTCTCAAACAAGGAAGAAGGATTATTTCTGATTTCTAAGCCTGGACCATTTCTCACCTTGGGCCATTCTTCCTACACTAATTAAAGTGCACCCTGGACAGAATGTATAAACCCTAAGAAATGTTTGGACCATTCCTTACCCTGGGCCATTCCTCCGACACTAAACAAAGTGTAACCTGGAGAGAATGAGTCTGCCCTAAGGAATGACTGTCCCTAATTGATAAGCCTGGACTATTCCCCACCCTAGGCCATTCCTCCGACACTAAACATAGTGTAACCTAGAGAGAATGAGTCTTCCCTTGAGGAATAACTGTCCGAACCATTCCCCACCCTGGGCCATTCCTTTGACACTAAACAAAGTGTAACCTGGAGAGAATGTATAACCCTCGAGGAATGTTTGTCCTGCATCAACCTCCAAAATGAACCATTCTTCGAAACTACTCACAATTGTGAACTTCAAAAGAATGATTGCTCGACGAAGCGGACCATTCTACTTGACCACTACTCAGAGTGACTGCCAAGAAGAATGACTGTCCTATACCACTCCCCATGTTAACCACAATGGAAAGTTGTTGTCTATGATACATCAACAATCAATCTGCCTCCCATGTTAAATACAATGGGAAGTCACTGTCCATCAGAAATCTCAATCCACTTTCTGAACAGGAAAGCATATGTGCAATCTGGACTAATTTTCAATTATAAAATAAATAATGTTTTCAGTGCTCCCTCCTAACTGGAGAGTTATTTAAATCACACAAATAAATGTTTTTCAAAAATATTTTTCTGTACCTTCTCTAGCCTGGAGAATCTTCCCTTTCAGCAAAGGGAGTTATTTCCATGATCCCCATCTTCTCTCAAAAATATGCAAACTTGATTTTGGATAGAGGTTTTGTCAGGATATCTGTTGTCTGCTCATCAGTGGGGATATACTCGAGCTTTACCTCTCCGTCCTGGACTTTATCTCGAATAAAGTAGTATTTGATCTCAATGTGCTTCGACCTTTCATGAAACACTGGATGCTCAGATAATCTTATACAACTATGATTATCACAATATATTATGGTCGATTCTGGAGTCTGATCAAATAAATCGGATATTAACTTCCTTGGCCATACTGCTTCTGTGCATGCTTCACAATCTGCCATATACTCTGCTTATGCTGTACTGAGTGCGACATACTTATGTTTCCTGCTGCCCCAAGATATCATAGCGGAGCCCAAGCTAAAACACATACCTGAAGTACTCTTTCTGTCTTTTGCACTTCCTGCCCAATCAGAGTCTGTGAATCCATGAAGTTGGATATCACTAGATGCGGTATATCTCAACCTATAGTTTATTGTCCCACGAATATATCTTAGGACATGCTTGGCAGCTATCCAATGTTCTTGTCTAGGTTCCACCTGGAACTAACTTAATGTATTTATTGCAAAGCAAATATCTGGTCGAGTATTTACCAAATACATCAATGATCCAATTAGCTGTCGATATAGAGATGGATCTATTGGATCGAAATCTGGGACTTTCACTTTTCTTATATCTGCATTCATAGGAGTGTCCATGGATTTACAGTCCATCATTCCAAATTTTCGAAGGATTTTTATTGCGTACTTTCCTTGTCCAAGGAATAATTCACCACGCTTCTGTCATACTTCTAGTCCCAAGTAATAGTGCATGAGACCTAGATCTTTCATATCAAATTCAGAGGCTAAATCCTGCTTGCACTGGATGATTAGAGATTCTTCACCTGTTATGAATAGATCATCAACATATAATAGTAGAATCATAGGTGTGTTATCCACGACTTTGTAATAAAGGTTTGGATTTGCATGACTCTTGGAGAAACCAAGTCTTGTTAGATAGTTGTCCATTCTGGCATACCAAGCCCTTGGAGCTTGCTTGAGTCCATATAGAGCCTTCTTCAATCTACAAACGTGAGTGTCTCTGGAATGTACCTCGAATCCTTGAGGTTGTTCAATATATACTTCTTCTTCAATAACTCCATTGAGAAAGGTTGTCTTTACATCCATTTGGTGTAGATTCCATCCCATGGAAGCGACAAGAGATATGATAGCTCTAATGGAGGTATACCTTGCCACTGGAGCAAAGGTTTCATCATAATCTTCTCCCTCCTTTTGGGAGAACCCTCTGGCCACGAATCTTGCCTTATATTTATGCACGCTTCCATCTGCGGCATGTTTGATCTTGTATACCCATTTTGAGGTTGCCACTGATTTCTCTTTAGGTCTGGGTACAATTTCCCATACTTCATTTTTCATAATGGACTGATGTTCTTCCGCCATAGCTTCTTTCCATTGTCCCTTTTTAACTGCTTCTTCGAATGTAGTAGGTTCTTCATCTAGAAGTTTT
>ML796238.1:96024-128478 GCA_009831015.1 Picea engelmannii
GACACCAAAACAGTGATGATCCTTGCATAATGGCTTGGGATCATTACAAATTATCAACCACTCCCATGAATGGAAGCATGGTCTAACTGCAGAATGTCAGTCCGAAGTACCACTGGGTATGACAGACCAAGTTGACCCGAGTTCCCTTCTGACAGAAGGAACAAGATGGGTCGAGAACCATCCTGGGGAAAAGATATAATAAAATTGGTAAGGAGAATGTGGGAGCTCTCCAGCGGAAGATAAATGGAGGGTCGCGAGCTTGATGTGGAGTGAGCATCTGATAAACCTCTCCAAGGCCGCAACAGAGAAAGAAATCTCTCTGAAAGTTTGCAGAGAATAGAAACCAAGCAGAATCCGAGACAGAGGAAGAATCCTTGAGAACTGCGAGAGTTTCCTGGTGATATCATGGCTTGGCATGAGGGTGGCCAGATTGATAAGAATGAATGCCTCTGAGCCTATGGTCGGGTGGAAGGACGAATACCCACAATCAGTTAGTTGGATACCACCTGTAATAGATAAGTAATGACACATCTTGTGCATTTAAGTGGTACTGTGAATTAAATATGGATATCCTATGAATGTTGTATGGATGGATATGTTTGCTTAATGATTTATACTGTACCCTTTTGTGTCTCCTTGATTGTGTAATTATGCAAGTAGGAAATTGTATGAATTGGACGTGTTTTTATACTCGTAAATGCTTGCGTCTTGTGGTGGCTTAAGCTAGAGCCACTAATTGTGAGTTTGTCGACCTTAGGTATAGTTTCATGTATGCATGTCAACCCTCCTAGTTGTCCTGAGTCCTTGGAGGACGGAGTTTGTTAAGTTCAGGAGAGGTAGTGCAGATATGCACAGGCTCTCTGCAAGGCAAGTAGAGACCGAGAACCACATAAGTTCTAGACTTGATGAAGGAGCGCAAGAGGTGTGCAGAAGACCCTTCTAAGTGTTAAGTCTAGGAGAAAGAGTGCAACACTATTAAGTGCTTCATAACTGACGAAGCTCAGGAAGGATAGCAAGATTCAAGTATCAAAAGGGAATATCCTTTCGTTTATAAGATGAACGGACGAGATCTGTTCGAGAGGATCTGAGGTCTGTCACGACCGTTAGATTTGAAGAAGGAGCGCAGGAATTAACGCCTCGACTCCTTTAGCCTTCACAAGTTCACCGAATGTTGGTAATCATCGTGAATGGGATAGATCCTTTGAATTCTGAAACCCAAAGTCGCGATGTGATTTGGACCATAGAGCCAAGGATCTATCAGGACCCTCCTTGACTGTCGGATTGGTGAGATCAGAGTTCACACATCGGGAGAATCTCACATTGGTGCGACTAAATCTTTGAAACTTGAAGTTGTGATGTGATCTGGGCCCTAGATCCAAGGATCTATAGGGACCCACCTTGACTGTCCGATCTGTGAGTTTGGAGTTCGCGCGATGGGAGAATCGCACGGTGTGACTAAACCTCCAAAATCCAAAGTCACGAAGTCGACCTAGACCATAGATCTATGAATTCCACAGAACTCCCCTCGACCGTCCGATCCATGAGATTTGAATTCGTAGATTGTGAGTTAAAGTGGAGTTAGCTTTTGAAGTTTTCATAATCTCTAGAGCTCGAAGCTCTAGGAGATCAAATTTCATGATAGTCAAGTTACCCAAACTACCGGAGTAACAAGAAATAAAGATGACTTAAGAATCTTACAAAGGGGATGGATGCAAACCATTTAACGGGAGGAAAGGCCATCCCGGTTGTCAGGTCAATTCATACACTCACTGAGTTGTCGACCACTATGGAAGATGACATGTGCAAGGAGTATACCAGGCCAACACTTGGATGGAGTGTTGAAAGACAGTCTTTTGGAAGACGTAGAAGGGTAGAATTCCTTGAGATACTGATCAAGTTTGAGAAGCTCATAGGGGATAGTGCAAGGAGTGCACAAGAGTCATACTTATTCCAAGTCCCGAAGCTTAGGAGAGATAGCGTTTTTAGAAACGTAGACGAGACTCGAAACCAAGGACTCGCAGAAGGATCAAAGGTTGAGGCCTTTGAAATGTTTGGAATCTTCCAAGTCAGGGAAGAAGACATAAGATCAGGAGGAGTAACAACAATGGTCATTGGATCAAGCACTATGGAGGATATCTGGACCATTAGAATCCACATCCAAACATTTAGGAGTACGCGCAGGAGGAGATTGTATCTCAGCCGTTATATATGAGTGCGAGGACCAACAACAATTGGATCCCAAGGAAAGTGCATGAGGTCTAAACCCTTTGAAAGTGCACAGAAGAAGAAGAGAGTTGAGCAGTCCTCCAAATTTGTGAAACGCAAAGTCCAAAAGTGCTAGGAAGATTGGCCCTAGGTTATAGCGAGGGGTCACATTGATGAAGGTTAAGGGAGGAGCTAGTACGCGCTAGGATCTAGTTCGAAGTTCGAGAGTTTGAGAGTTTGAGAGTCAGGAGAGTCAGGGTTGGCTCACATGCAAATACCCAACATGCAAAATCGCAAAGTCGCAAAGCGCGCTTTGGTCAGGCCTGTGGTCATAGCCTAAGGTCATATGAAGGAAGGGGCTAGCATGGAGATTTAGCACATGTTTCTCAAACCCTTCAAAGGTGCCAAGAAAGAGCTCACGGATTTGGAAGAACCTGCAATTGAAGAAAGGGGAACCTAGAGAGTTAAGGAAAAGAAGAATTTTTTTTTATGCCCCATCGTGGGTGTGTTACAAAATGGTATCAGAGAATGGTAACAACACTTGGCATGCTTGGGCTCATGCACGAGTCGTATGAAAATATTCTTGAAGTAATTTAAGGAATCCTATCATTTCTTTGGGAAATGATAGATGATCCTACAGGAGTAGGATTATGCTGAAGAACACTAATCTTTAAATTAAAATAGAAATGTGAAAGGATGGAAAAGATCCATAGCAGTAATGATTACTGCTTTGATGAAAGGATAAATATAGTATAGGTGTATAATCCCTCATGAACAGAGGAATGAGTCTGGTGACCATTCCCTGAAAAGGGAGAGCATGTGCAGTTCTCAGGTTTCAAGTGGACTGAGAAACAAATTTTGTTTTTGGATACAGGAATTGCTGGACAAGGTTTTCTAATCAAGTTGATAGACATAGATACAAAATTATAGAGTGATTGAGTGAGAAATCACATCAGCCTCCCTTGATTGGTGGATAGGAAAACCAATCTGCCAGATTTCTTGTGGGAGGAGGAGAATAACCTCTGTCCCTGACTGTGGTGAACAGAAGAAAAAACTCTAGATGTAATGGTCAAGACCAATCTTGACCTAAATATACTCGGGATTTATAAACTATGATACTTAGTAAGTAGTCCAAATGGTATTAGACATTATTGTTAAAGATAAGATAAAATGGTTGACTAAATGTTGATCCTGAATATGGTAAAGGGAGTGTTGGGGCACTTCTAGAATCCCAATGGGTCAGATTGACATCCAGTGGTGGATGGAAAAAATATCCTTAGAAGAGGATCTGGAAGTCTGAGATGCCCATGTGCATGCATGACATAGAAAGGGTGCAAGCAATGAGCTTGCATGATAAATGTTTGGTTAGGTTTGTGAGTGTTTATGCTTGAGTGCATGGATTTAATGCATTGTGAAGCTTCTTGATATGGAGCCTGCTATTAATACCAGTTAGGTATGAATGATATTAAATGTGCAAGTGATGCACATGTACGATGTAAGAGTATAATTATACTAAAGGCCCAATATGGTTTCCTTGATGAGTGAAATGTGAGGCAAGAATAACACTTGCCAAGATTGAATGAATACCATGGATGCATGGTTGACTCCATTCTGAAGAGTCATGAAAGTTCTGTTTTGCATGAAAGATTAAGGGGAAGGTACTCCATCTCCCCAGGAAAAGCCAGTACAAATAAATGAAAGAGTAAATGAGCAAGGATTCTCTGTTGTCATGATAAGAGGCAAATGATTATGCCTTTGAGGATCACATGAGAATGATTGTAAACAATCATGAGTTGACTGATTTTAAAGTAGAGATGTATGTAGGCTATGAAATATACCTATGGCGGTTACACGCAGGACTATGATTATGAATATAGCTAAGTATATCATGGATGTAAGTTCACAAAAACTAGAATATGTATGGATACATAATCTAGATGCATGTCAGAAATGCATGTCTATGTTCCTTAAAGAATGCTTAGTAACGAGCCGAAGCTAATTCAAGGTTGAGGCCATCACTGATAGTGATAGATATGCAATGAGGAAGTTTCATGATGAAGGAGTTCCCTATGAAGAAACTGTGTAAGGAATCTGTCAGAAGAACAGAGTCACAACCTTAATAATTTTTGAGAATTAAGCAGTGAAATACAAGCTTATATATATATATATAAGAATCATGGACTACATTTTTAAAACAAAATGTGTAGGTGGAACACTAACAACTGAATGTTAACCACTCTGAGAACTGAATGATAATGTGCAGGATGCACAGGTTCATGGCCCACTATGAACAAAAATATTGCTATTAAAGCATGTTGTTGTATCCAAAAAGGTTAGAGTGAGGCCTAACCAAGGCTACTCAAGGAAAAGAACAGGGAGATCCCAACCTGGTGTCGGAACACATATATATTTCTAAACTTTAGACTTTAATAGATTTCATTTCCATTTAAAATAAAAGCAATGTGCACTTGATTCTCACATCGATGAAGTCTTACATCTAATCAAACGATCCTAATCTCTTAGGAGTTATGGAGCCTCCTACTCGTTAAAGAGTCAAATCACTAAAGAATACTTCAGAGTTTCGAATTTCGAAGTTTCTTACTTCAGGTGTTTCAACATGCCCCACCTTCAAAGTCATGATACATGAAAAGCGTTCGATCCTAGTCACCATATACACGTATACCTTCCTAAACTTTAACACGTCACTACGGGAAGCGGCCCTTCGGGAAAGCGACAAAAGATCTAATTGGAAAATTTACGAAACGCAAAGTCCCGAAATATTAAACCTTGGTCAAATAAGCTAATCTCAATTAAAGGTAATTAATAGCTTTGCACACTCGGAGTTCAAATATCCACCATCCATCACATCCTAAATTCACGAAACCCGAACTCTCGAAATCTCTTAAGCGTTAAACGAAGTTTATTAAAGATTAAATACAATTAGCGAATAATCAATCACTTCGTGGTTTCAAGCTTCAGAAATCATATATCGAGATGTTATCAGATACTTTGAGGTCCAAAAACCTAAAAAGAGTTAAGGTTAAATATGATTAATTAACAGGTTAAACACTATTAGCTCATGTTAATTTTTCGTTGAATCGTAGTTCGGGTAAATTCAAATTTCATCTATGCATATCCCGATCACGAACTACCAAAAATTAATGGCATTAATAGTTGATCTAGGGCAAATGATTTCAAATAAGATCTCGGATCACCACCCAAAATATTTTCATTAAGGAAAGTAAACACATTGTCAGTAAAGGTATACACAAATTGATGCATTTAAGGTGAAAAAGATATTGCATTCTGAATTCCATTCGCGTTTTTCATAGAGCAAGCTTCAGCAAGATAAGAATTTTTGTGCATTTGCTGTGACAGGTAACACAATGCTGAGTTTACTACTATCATGGCTCTGTGGAAAATGGTTAGAGCGACTAGTGAGAGCTTGATCCAAAACACAGATGTCCTCTCGGACACATCACTGAGAGTTGTGGAGACCATAAGAACCTAGACGCAGGTTTGTGATATCCTACAATATGAGATGAACAACTGTCCATAAGAATCATATTATGAGGCAACCGAAACTCAGGCGATGAAGCTCAAATACGTAGCCCAATCAGAGTTGCATAAGATATCCACACAACCGAGGCTCATGCCGTATAACGACATGATAGGCTGGGCCTTAGAGAATGTTGATGTATCGACCAGGACCATCCACAATTCACATAAAGTTGTTGTTGGATCTTTCCGACCAGACCATATCCAGGTGATGTACAAATTTTCCCCATATTCAAACACAGTTATAATGTTGCTTTATTTAAAGAATTCGATGAAGAAGAGTTCCCACAAGGTGTAAGGAATTATCCTGACTTGATCAAGGATTGGTGGGCACGCCCTAAGAAATTAAGAGCAGACACCCATGGCATATACGCCACTGCATCATTAGACGCTCATATGATGTATGTGGCCATGATGCTATGTAGACTTTTCAGGAAAGATAACTCTTCTCACTTCATGTTATCATGGGTACCGATCATGCACGAAATTGCAGAGGGTTTTTCCTTCAATTGGGCCAAGATATTATCAGACAATCTAGCCAAGGAAATCATCGAATATCAGTCATTGAAAGCCAAAGGATGACTCACCACATTTTACATGTCGACATACCTTATGGATGTCATTTTTTTTATAACGCCATTTCCTTTGATGGGCTGGAGCTAGATTCCGACCAGCGCTGAACCAATACATTTATATCACTCCAAGTTGTGGGAGGATAAAGTGAAAGACTTCTTCTATGAAATATGCAAATATGTAGTGGTGTTGATGCATATCGCTATATACAGTTGCAGACCTCCCAAGATTTCAGACCAGATAGTGGCCAACCTGGAAAAAATAGCGGATTCATATATTGAGGAACACTTCTCTTACATCAGGGTATTTGGGTGTTTCGTTCCTTCGCATGCCTTACCAATGTTCTTACCAGATCGATTGGTGTGCCGAGAGGTAGCCCATCAAACTGTGCTAGGAGGAATCAGTAAAGAGCTCAAGGCAACATAGAAAAAGGTGTGGCCTACCTTTCCTTTGCAGTTTGGTACCTTTTCACTGTTAGATTTCAGCCACTCAAAGGTAGAGGTCACGGCCCTAAAGGACATTAAGCTTGTAAACATTGAATTCAAGAAACATGATCCAAAGAAGGTCGTAGGAAATCACATGGCTCTGTTAAATATGAAGAGATATGAGCATGAAAATTCCCCATAGGATGAGATATTTTGAGGGGCAAGATATTATCAGGAGGTGTTGAGACGAGTCCAGACTCTGGCTCCAAAAAAATTAGTCGAGCTACATAATTTTCAGAGACACTGAAGAAACACTCTGCCCAAAGTCTTATAGGAAGAAGTTCCTACATCTCTAGCCACACACGAAGTTGGAACCCAAAATTTAGAAAAGGAAGTTTCTGTGGGCTAAACATTTAGGAAGATTTGGTGAAAATGGAGGTTTTGACATAGAGGGAAAATATTGCACCATCAAATCAACCTGATGATCAAAAGAAGGCTCAAACTAAAGTTTTGATAAAAAAGGGAGAGTATGCATCATTGTCTACACTAGAATCCGACTACTGATACCACAAGGAAACCACAAACCACCCAAATAGGTGACCCTATTATGTCTTTGACCCCTTTACAAATCATTCAGGGGAACCCAAGTGTTGAAGTAGTCTTCATAGAAGATCTTACTCCTATTTCGGTCGAAGAGATGACTCCTTCCAACTTCTTCTTCAGTAAGAAGAGGAGAGATGTAGTGAAAAGAGAAATGCACCAAAAGGAAGGTGCAATTGTCAAGAAACATAGGGTGCTATTGGATGGATAGGCCTTAGAAGAGGTAGAATTTGCTATGGAAGTGGTAGGTTCCTTGGGATCTTTTTCCACAACAAATCATTATTCAGGTGGGAATTTGAAAGAACAATTGAAGCAGAAAGACCTACTAGTAGGACAGTTGCAGCACCAAATGAAGACAATGGAACAAAATATAAGGAATGAGATGAATAGGGGTTTTGAGCATATTAGAGCATGTGACAGACAGGAAATTCAACAACTCAAATTCAATCTCGATGAAATGCATAATAATACATAGGCAAGTAGAGAATGGGCCATTCAGCAGGGAGACTTAGTAAAACACCTGGAGGCCAAAATAAACTTGACTGAGAACACAACTGCAGATATGGCAGTTTTCCAAGCCCATGCATTGGAGGTGGATGAGAAACTGGAAGCATGATAGCAAATTATTGTTACTAAGGTAGAAGTTGTCCAAAACCATTATCAGGTGGTAGACCAATCTTTAAATAACATTTTCTTAAAGGAGAGAGAGGCCATTGCAGCTTGAGCTTATTTCCAAGAGGTAGTTGTGTCATCAACAAAAAAGGAAGTAACCATGGTCTCTAGATTGTCTCTTTCTGAGAAAACTCGAGGCAATATAATACTGAAAACTTGGGAAGATAACATAATTGAAAGTAAAAGATTAGCTAAGGAAGTGAAAAAAGCTTGTGAAGAAGCATTTCATTCACTCGACAAAGAGTCACTGGGCCTCGAAAAAGGTAATATCTCTGAAGTCCCGGGGCAAGTTTACATAGCAAAAAATCAACTTAATTTCAAGACAAACATGGAAGAGGCTTGAGCCGAAATATCACAGTTGAAACAAATTAATATTACCTAGATTAATAAATGGACAGTCAATCCTAGTATGCAGCTACAGTCTATATATTTAGAAGACAGGAGAATGGAAGATAGGCTGCCTCACTTAGAAAATAAGTTATATACTTTTGAGGCGAATGACACAACAGAGCCTTCCAGATTGGTGGTGCAGTTTGTAAGCAAATGTGTGCAATGTGTCGAGCAAAGGAAAGCCAACATGTCTGGGAACATATGAGACGACGTGGGCATATCATGTACCCATATCATGATTAGAGACCAGTTGTTTATGAGCTGTAGAAAAATAATAATAAACGTCTCTACCAGCGTGGCGAAGAGACAAGGGAGATGTAAGTAAAACGTTTCAAAATTCACATATTGTAATATTTACTGTTTTTGAAATTATGAGAATTCCAAACGCTTAGGGTTGAGAATTTTTTTGTATAAATACATATTTTGAAGACTTAACATAGGCTGCTTTTTTCCGGATGTAATAAAGAAAAACTCTCCTTTTGTGAGAATAAATACAAGCGCAGACATGGATTCCAATTTTTGTGCAGTTTGAGTTATGTTCTCTTCTTGTATTCCATATTTCTTATTTCCCTTATGTTATTCCTTGATAAGTGAGTGAATGAAATTTAGTACCACTACTACTGTAGTCACATTTTATCAGTTGTTTGATAAACAAACAATTTTTCCTCTGTATTTGCTATAAGTAAATACAATACCTGTGAGCTACTTGGATTATTGTGTCTCATATCCTTACAAGGGTGCATTCTTTTATTTCTTCTACTGTGAACAAGGTAAGATTCATCTTGCATTGATGCCTCATTTTGTTTAATAATTTTGTAAGTTTCCCTCATATCACTTGATTTTATAAATTGACTCAGACGACAAATTATGACCTTTGTCCCGTTCTGCCATTATTTTCATTTGAGGATTAATTCTTATATAACTAACATAAGAAAAAGCACCTTTAAAAACATCCATTTATATTTATGATGCCTTGACATTTCTCTTTTGAGCCTTAAGGGTAATCTCATGAACAACACCTGGAATAAATTGCAAAAGCCAAGAAGAGGAAAAGGAGGAACACTTGTCTACCCTAATAACTCTTAATTGCTTACAGAGTTGTAGGTCTTAGATGAGAATTTGTGAGAACAAGTACAATTGGGAAAAGAGAAGGGATAAATAAGTATGTTTGATTGAATAGGCTTGGTTGGAGCCATGTTAAGAAAAGGCAGTGAGGCCTTTAGAGATAACTCAGTTGGATGAAAAGTCTCAGGTGGTGTAGAAATAATTGGAAGAAGGGGAGAGCCCCTAACTCCTTTCTTGCTATGTGTTATGTTTCCTTTGGAATGAGAAAGCCGATTTACTAATTAAAGTAAATGTTTTGACACCATAGTGATGATTATTGTATTACTGCAAAAACAATTGAGAACTATCTGTATTGCATTCATGGAAACCCTTGAGGATAATGTGATGAAGTGCATAAAGATATGCTAGGACATTTTGAAGAATTTTTATGGATTTGAATGTTATTATACATGCATTTTAATTGATACTACAACTAATGATGCATGTTGTGTATAGAAAGGAATTGGAACTGTTGAGGAAGACTGTTACCAATAATGGGAAACCTCAAGCAGAGGATGACCATGGGAAGGCTGCGGTCGAAAGATTTTTGATAGGACTGTGAAAATCCCGCTAAAGCACTGTTGATGAGGTAAAAATCAGAAAGAGGGTGCTAGTAGCCAAGAGAATGTATAAAAATGTTCATGTTTATGTGTCTCAAGGTATGAAAAGATTGGGTGAGAATCCCTTCTGAAATATTTTGTTATCTCATGTTATGCACAAAATCTTGAAAGGGAAGTTGTATGCCATGGATACCCAAGTAGGGTGTGATTCGAGAAGGAAAACCCGAATGTTGGAGGTGTGAACCTATGGCAGTGAAGATTGATTGTATGATGCAATAACATTTGAACCAAATGATCTATGTTAACTCAAAAGGTCAAAAACCTTTACTAAGAGATCGTAGAAATCCCTTTGATCAAATACAAATCGAGATCGTGAGGATCGCGAGAGAAAACCCTGATCGAATCAGGTTAATCAAGAACCTGATAGCAGAAGTGAACACAAGCCGGTCATCGGAAGGAAACCGATCTCACTTGTCAGATCGATTTCAAGCTCCAATGGAGTTATAACAGATCAAACGCTAGTCATTCGATAAGATCGACAACCCATAATCATTGCGGAGATCAGAAGGATAATTAAATCACGAGCTAGTTGAGGTTCCACAATCCCTTGCCACCATTGGATATGGGGAAAGACGGATCTTCACAGTCGAATTGCAGACAGGGGTTAAGCCAAAATCATAGCGTCTAGACACATGAGCTGAAAGGATAGGACCTAAAAAGAATAGAGCTAAGGACACAACTCTCGATCTCATGGAGAGAAGACAAAGTTCCTTTGGGCCAGTCAAGGAAGATAGAGTCTAACTCTCTACGTTAGACTATGGTCACTATGACTGGTTCTAAGGGAATAAAGGTGCTCATAACTAGCACATTGCATGGATTTTTCAGTAAGGAAGGAGGACCTTCCAATGTTTTACTTACATTATGTAAGCGTTGAAGGAAAAAAAATTGGGTGGCCATAAGTGTTGGCACCCTGGTTATTAATGAAGGAAGAATGCTTAAAGGAATTCATGTGAAACGTTTGAGTTTCATGTGTACTGATTTGGAAACGTGATCGTCCTATAGCAGGAAGAGTGGTATTGTTGTAAGAGTGAATGAAAATGAATAAGCCATGTGGTGAAGAGGTTGGTTAAATTCCAACACACCATGGCCAAGAAACTGTCATAAAATGTGACCAACTTGAAATCAATGTAAGAAATGAATTGGGTATGAATGTGGCCGTGAATACTGGCACATTTGTTAAATCATTTGAAATGTTGAATTAGGTTTTGAAATGTTTGGTATGTTGAAATGAGGCATAGGAAAGGAATGGGATTCCCTTTTCATATTTATATAGATGTGATAAAATTGTTAGTATGCATGGTTTTGAATATAGATGCATGAGAGACTAACAATTTGTTTGGCTGTGAAAATAATGAATTGCAAGGAGAAAAGAGGTCATGGATATGGAAATTTTGTAAGCCCATAAGGAAGACCAATTGCCTGCTGAGCCAAACTGCAAGGAATGGTATTTTCCTTTTTTTGAGAAATTGAATTTGATTGTTAGTATGCACAACTCTGAAATTGTTTGTGACGACATTAGAAAGGTGTAGTAAAATATATGTGCATGGGAAACTAACAATTTGTTTGGCTGATTGAAGTTGAAAGTGCAGGAAGCAAAGGGGTCTTGGATATGGAAACATTGTAAGCCCATAAGGAAGACCAATTTCCTGCTGAGCCAGACCGCTATGGGAAGGAAAGTCCCATAATTATGAATTTGGTTCATGTGCGGAACAAATATGAAAACAAAATATGAAATTTGGAAATCTGTGGGGGGATAAATTTACAAGAAAATTCTTTGAATTGAAAAAATTATGATGTCTCATGAATTTTTGTATGCCTATGATACAGGTAAAAGGAAAAGATCTGCGAAGAGTGCAGAGATGAGAGAATGAGCTCTTGGGTTCGAGGAATAACTGTGAAAAAGAGTATGTTTTGATCACAGGAAATAGAGACTGAGTTGGGAGAAGGAGAGTAACCTTCGTCCCTATATATGACTGAGTCGGGAGAAGGAGAGTAACCTTTGTCCCTATCTATTTCTATGCCAGGATAAGGAGAGTAACCTTTGTCCCTAACTTTCATTGAGTCGGAAGGCTGTCAAGCTGAAAAGCATGAAAAATGGCTACTACTGAGCCATGAAAACCCTGTGGTAAGCCATGATCGCCTAGAATATATTGTGTTGAAATAACACAAGCTGGAGGGATGCCTCGACTGTAAGGCTTAATAAAGTCTCTGAGTTCTTCCTGTGCGAGAAAACCTTGGCAAGGCAAGATGGATCACCAGAGGGACTGTATAGCAGAGAAGGGGATGCCTGGGCATGGGCCTGGAGGGACTATATAGCTGAGAAGGACTCACATAAGGATCAAAGGTCGAGGCCTTTGAAAATATTGGAATCTTCCAATTCAGGGAAGAAGGCGTAAGCTCAGGAGGAGTAGCAACAATGGTTGTTGGATCGAGCACTGTGGAGGAGATTTGGACCGTCGAAATCCACATCCAGACACTTAGGAGTATGCGCAGGAGGAGATCGAATCTCAGCCGTTAGATCTGAGCGCGAGGAACAACAACAGTTGGATCCCAAGGAAAGTGCACGAGGCCTAAACCCTTTGAAAGTGCACAAAAGAAGAAGAGAGTTGAGCATTCCTCCAACTTCGTGAAACACAAAGTCCCGAAGCACTCAGAATATTGGCCCCAGGTCATAGAGAGGGGTCACATTGATGAAGTTTAAGGGAGGAGCTAGTATGTGCTAGGCTCTAGTTCGTAGTTCGAGAGTTCAACATTCAGGAGAGTCATGGTTGGCTCACATGAAAATACCCAACATGTGAAATCGCAAAGTTGCGAAGCGCCCTTTGGTTAGGCCTGTGATGAGGTCATATGAAGGAAGGGGCTAGCATGGAGAGATAGCACCTGTTGCTCAAACCCTTCAAAGGGGCTAGGAAAAAGCCCGCGGGTTTGGAAGAACCTACAATTGAAGAAAAGGGAACCTAGAGAGAGTTAAGGAAAAGCGATATTTTTTTTATGCCCCATCATGGGTGTGTTACAATATATATTGTAGATTGTGGTCTGATAGTAATGGTGGATGAATGTGGGTTTCTCTGTAATTTAGAAGGAAGTTAGTAACTACAACTACACATGTTCTTCTCTATTAAAAAAATTAGGAACCTGATTGTAACGCTTCCACAATCGTAATAATTATCTAATTGTAGGAGTGGGAAAATATTTTTCCATGCGCTCTGAGTTAATTCTGGAAATTAACCATTGGAAATAAATGAATTTATTCATCGAAATCCTCTATTTCGTTGTAAGTATATACAACTGATGAATTTTACCCTTAAATCGATCGAATTTACTATTCGGAAATTCTTTGATCTTGTCCTCCTTAATATTAATGTCAAATCCAATATGGTACATGTACATTTTCCTTAGCTACGCCAATTCCTTAAAATCAAAGAAATGAGTTGATCCATTGACATACAACTTGAATCTGTTATCACTGTTCACTTTCATCGAATAACATAAATTATGGATGAGTTTTTTTAAGACATCTGGTATTACTTGAAAATCGTATTGTAGTGTTTCTGGTAACAACCAACCGAGAATTGGGGTCGAACTCCTCTTATTAGTATAACTTATCATCGATTATGGGACAATGATTTGTATCATTTCCTTGATTAGTTATTGAAACCACTTTTCTTTGAGGATTGTATGAAGTGGAATCAATTACTAAACTTATGTATCTATTTCGGATATGTCTTTGCTTGATGATTGCTAGGATTTCAGAGTAAATCTTATTTGTATCTACACACAATTTTCTTCATTAATTTTTGGACTTTAATATTAACTGAGATATCAATTGAAATTGGGAATCAAGAATAGTGTAAGAAAAAAAAAATACCAACTCGTTTTTGAAACATTTCATTAAATAATCTAATTTGGAGGCATAAAAGAAATGTTCGTTGCAATGTTTCTTTTGTGGAAAACTAATTTCCCGAAGTATTGACTCGTGAATTCAAGCTTGTTGTCAACAAAATTCCTGTAACATTCTGTTTTACTGAGCATACTTTTATTGACTTATTCTTTGAGGACACTTGCGTGTAAGTGATCCGGTTATGGTACATTGTGATTTTGTTTCGATTATGGGTTATACATGAAGATGATGTATTGTGAATTATTATTATTTTGATGTATATGTATTGGCAGATGTTATTAACGAGTTTTCCTAAGTGTGCAAGACACATGACATGTTATGGATGTTGATGGAATCAATGGAATTCCTTATACTCTAGTTTGAGTCAGGGAGTGGATTGTATTTGTTTGAGTAATTCGTTTTACACACATGTGATATATGATTGATTTGAGTATGATTTATTTATATGGATTGTTGATAGTGTTTTTGTCAGTGGATGTAGGCTTGATGATGCTTGCTAATCCGACTCACATAAGGAGTAAATGGGACATACACATAAACCAAACATTTGAGGGATAGGTATGGCAGCGTACCTATCACAACCTCTAAAACTCTCGTCGTGGTCTGAATGGTAGGTTAATGATTACCTAGTTCGAAAGGTCTATGATGTTGTGAGGGCGGACTGAAACAGTTTCTCACAAATATTTATAAGGGGCATGCAATAAGGCATATTCCTTATTTCTTAGAATCCCTTAGTCTCTCACAAGGTCGATCGAATGGATTTTTGACTCCAAGGGTCAGACAAACTTCCAAAACCATTCTAAGGCGAGTGGCACCCTTGGAGCACGAAGGTGCATCTTGATGGGCACGTCATGTAATTAAAAACTTGAGTCAATAAATCTAGGTGGCCTAGAAAACATTGAAATGATTAGACCTTGTTAGAATAAAATAATTAATTAAACAATAAATTATTAATTATAAAGTCTAACAAAAGTCTAAGCCTAAGTATAAGACTATGTCTAAGTCTAAATTTAAATAAAGTACTAAATGAATTATGACATAAGTTAAAAGATTTGAGAATATAATCAAACTCTAGGAAAAAGGGGAATAAAATTTAAAGGTTGGATAAAATGCACATGTGTGCATGAAATTAATAAAATGAATTTTTAAAAATAGAAGAAATAATAATTAAGAATAGGTGTACACATACAATAGTATCTAGAGTCAAACTACACTAAATCTAACTAGAAATAGACTCGTAATCAAACTCCAACTAAGATCTAGTTAGGAGACACTCATTAAATGAGAATTTGGGGAACAAAAGGAAAACTAAGAGAGAAAATAGGAACACATTGGGGAATGTGAGGAAAATTGGATTTTTAAATAAAGCAAAACTGGTAATTACTTGTGCAACTTGGGGAGAGTGTGACAAGTATATTGATATAAATATATAAATGTAGAATTTAATATATAAATGTATCGATTATATTTATATTCATAAAATGTGGATTATTGATGTAATAAATTGAATATATAATTTACAATTTGTAATATCCAAGTCATGTTCTACTCTTGTTATAGATGATTTCTTCCCAAGGTCTGATGATGGTCTTGGAAAGAGTATTATGAACCTATTGCTTTGAAATCTATGGAAGTGGATTTACTGCATGTTGTTGCAACATTGAAAGGTTTTCTTCACTAAACTCAAAAGAAAACTCTTGAAAAGTAGGTTCATAAATAGTTTCATCTTTGATTGCATCTACAATTATCTTGCTTAGTTTCTCCTTCATTGATTGTTGATAATCATCATCATCATCATAGATAGGATTGTGCTGAACAAAAACTAGTTTAGAACACTTCACTGGCTATTGATTTCTGAGATCCCTAATTTTATCATTCAATAGTTGGGATCTAGAGATTGAAGAAATCTAACTTTATCTCGTGTCACTTGCAAACAAGTTAGCATTGATTGAAGAGTTACTTTGTTCAATATCACTATGTTTTCTTCAGTGGTGTTTATTAGAGTGTTCAGTAACTCTAATAATTATAGATTTCGAGCCATTTCAAAAAAATACTAAATGAGGTCTCCTTGTGCAGGTAGATCTTGATTACAATTTGACTCGACAAAAGAAGGCTTATCTACAACTTGCTCTCTTGAATCGCTTGCTTGAACTTCACGCTCGCTTGAATTTTTCTTGCTTTCTTCCAAGACGTTGAGGGTGTCAGATACTACTGAAAATGCACCCAAAAAATTGATGTTTACAATCATTTGAGTTAAACTACTCAACCTTATCAATTTCAACTCAAAATTACAATGAGTCTTGGGTGTCGAGCTTGGCCAAGAATGCACCTGAAAATTACAATTCAAATTGATTTGATTGGACACTTACAAAATAATTGTAGTTGATCTTGATTACTTACAAAAAATGCTATTTGCAAGTTTACAATAAAATGTCGATTTCAAAGTTAAGTTGATCTTTAAATTTGATGATGCTTTTGAGACCTTGATTATTAGATTGATGTGTCCAATGTTGATGTGATTTCCAATTTGATATCTTCGTTGCTACTTAATTACTCGTGCTTCAATGTATGTTATTTAGTATTCTTTGTCGATGCTTGATTTGCATTACTTTTTCTTGAATGCATGTGCATGAGTAACATTGTGCTTCAGCTTGTGTGTGTTGCGTTAAATGCTAAAATTGTAAGTTTGTTTATGTCAAAACTAGACAGTAAACAATATAAGCCTCCATGAAAATTTCACCACAACACACTACACAAGGTGTACCTAAGATCCCCTTATTCAATTTCCAGCGGATCTAGGACACAAGAGCCAAATAAAATATGATTTTATTAATACAAATGTTACATGAATCTTTCAACTAAGCTTCCTTTCTCCTCATTTTTCAAATTTCTCCATAAATTGATTACCATGCAATGTCTACTAGCAATCTTCTATAATATTGCGATATCAATTTTAAATTTAAGGCAACATGCCTTAAATGTGCACTAGTGGATAGATTCCAAAACCCACTTCTGAAAAACGTGGTTAAGAGAATCTTGCAAATCTCTTAAACCAAGACCTTTCTCAAGAAAACACTCGAAAGTCGCACAATAGACCCCATTCTGCACAAAACCCAAATCGCAAAATCCTCGAATTCATCTCCATTTTCTCAGAAATTGATCCACAATTCCAATGAATATAGTACATGATACGATCCTCGATACAGTCTGTGATATAGTCCTTGATATAGTCCTCAATACAGTCCTTGATATAGTCTGTGATACGGTCCTCGATACGGTCCTTCATACAGTCCTTGATACAGTCCTCGATACGTTCCTGAAAACGAAACTGCACTCAGTACCATTGGTCTTCCTTCACAATTTTCACCATGGCTCTTATATTTTCGTGCTCTTTTCACCATGGAGAAGCTATTAGGCCCTTAAGACCATAAGAGCTCTGATACCAATTGATAAAACATAAACAACAACAACAACATGGCGGAAAAGGATCACTAGCCAACACTTTACTATATTCACACCAATGTTACATATTTATAGTACAATGGGTGATGCCACCTCATAGAGAGATTTTCTTTAGATCCTAAAACCATGCATGATGACTAGGCTAGTCAATATTAACTAACTCATTAGACATCACTTGAGGATATTTTACTAATATCCTAAATGAATAATACAAATATAGGTGACAATTTAGACTTAGTGATTGGTTAAGGTAAGCCATAGGCTAACAGGTCTATCTCCCCTTTCTTCCGCTACACTGTTGAAATGATGAAATGATCAAAAGCATTGGAAATACCTTGGGAATATACATTGATCATGTTGAACCACGAGATGGACTGCAAGCCTGTGCTAGGCTATCTGTTGAATTAGATATAGAAAAAGGTCTTCTTGAATTTATTCAATTAACTTTGGATAATTGGTCATACCTCCAACAAGTAGACTATGAAAAACTACCTTTCAAATGAAAATCATGTCATGAATATGGACACTTCACCAAGAACTACCCTCAAAATAAGCCAGATCACTCAAAGGAACGAGAGAAAGATAAATGGAAGAAACCCAAAAGGAAAAAGGTAATCGAAAAAGAAGCAACATAACCTTGGGGTCAAGGAAAATCCAGAAGTTCATCCCCAACTTCTAACCCAATATCCAACTCCCCTCATAAAGGGGAATCTAGTCAAAACAAATACGTTGAGTCGGTTAACCTAGAAGAAACTCAAGAGGAAATAAGGGAAGTACAGGATGATCACGAGGAACCAGAGAAATCGGTACCAGTACAAGCGAATCTCAAAATCCCAGAACAAGGCATATCCAGCGCTAGAAAAGGAGACCCCTCCCCCCTAAAAAATCCATGAGTAGTGGAGGATCAACAATTTGACATCTCAGGAGAAGAATCAAAATATGAAATTTCACAACCAATCATCACAAGAAAGGTAGAAAGGAAATCCAACATAAATCAAAGAGAAAAGGAAGCAGATCGAGAAAAGGAATTGGGCCTACAACCCACCCTGTAAGAGATCCTTAAACAGGATGGGAAATCCACTAAAACACACTCTACCGCAGTCAAATGCCCATCTCCCTAGCCCTCTAAAGGGGGGGGCACAAAATCAACAAGTAAATAATGAAAGTTGTCTCCTAGAATTGTAGAGGAAATGGCAGCAAAGAAAAAAAGGAACATCTGGGGAAAATAACACACTCAGAAAAGCCTTCAATCCTCCTGATCCAGGAAACTAAACTAAGGGACTTCGAGGCCCTTCAGGAAATGAAAACAAATTGGAAAAAAAGTAGAGTAGTTATAGGTGCAAGAGGAGATTCTAGAGGACTTTGCACACTATGGAACACATATTTGTTTCAACTAGAAGAAATCCATCATACTTTGAACTGGATTATGGTCAATCTTACTCATCTTCCTTCAGGTATGACCTATCACATAGTTAATATCTACATGCCAAATAATTATTCGGAAAAAGTTGATTGTTGGAATTCTCTTTTAAATCTAGCATCAGTAGATCCTCTTCCAAATCTAATATTAGTAGGGCATTTCAATATCAAAAGACATCTAAAAGAAAAAAGAGGGGGTTCCATTGTTCGTGATCAATTTCACGAGAAGATGGACGATCTAATTTCTTCTTTGGACCTGATTGATGTTCCCCCCTCAAAAGGGGTCTACACTTGGAACAATGGAAGGGTTGGTCCAGGTTTTATAGTTGCAAGGCTGGATCATTTCCTGATTTATAGCTCCTTCCTGTCTCACATAGATTCCTTTTCTTCTAAAATTATCCCTTGGGACAACTCATACTATCGCCCCATCTCCCTCCTTTTTGAAAATACTTCCAACTAGGGACCCTCTCCTCTTTGTTTAACCCCATATGGTTGGAAAAGGAAGATTTGTTCCCCCCTATCTCTAGAAACTGTAGCCAATGGATCACAGGGTCCCCAGTGTTCATCTGGGAACACAATATTAAACTCACAAAAAAGGTCATTAAGAGCTGGGAATATTTTTTTCCCACCCCTCGTATCTGGAAGTTTTGGAAAAACAAAAAAATCTTGAAACCATACATGAATCTCTTGATACAGAAGAGGTACATCTTTCCCTGCTTCAAAAAGACCAGACAACTCACAAAGAGTACATAAGGGCCTTGAGGGACAAGGAAACAATATGGAGGATAAAATCAAGAAGCCTTTGGTTACATTCAGGTGACAAGAACACAACCTTTTTTCACAAGCAAGCTAAGGTAAGGAAGTGGAAAAATAAAGTTGAGGAAATAAATCTCCCAACAGGGGAAACTATACAGGATTTTGAAGAAATAAAAAAGCATGCCTCCAAGTTCTATAGTCAATTGTATACAAATTCAAGGGATTGGAATGAGGAGTTGAGCCAAAAATTCATATCACATCTTCCCCAACTAGTCTCAGAAGAGGATAATTCTAAACTCAACAAACAAGTGGAGGAAGATGAAATCTTGAAGGCTATCAACCAATTCAGTCCTGACAAGGCATCAGGCCCTAACGGTTTCACCATTCATTTCTACAAAATATGTTTGTCCATCATAAAATTTTATTACATAAGAATGCTCAGATATGTACAAAGATCTCATCTCTTAGGAGGATCCACCAATTTGGACTTCTTATCACTTTTTCCAAAAGAGAAAGGATCCTCCTCCTTCGACAGATTTAGGCCAATTTCTCTTTGTCATGTCTCATACAAAATTATGGCCAAGATCATCTCAAATAGACTGAAGCCTCTCCTCGGTTCTTTAATTCTTCCCAACCAAGGGGGTTTTGTAGCAGTCATAAAAAATTGGGACAATATCATTTTGGTTCAAGAGGAAATTCACTCAAGTCACAACCAAGGGGAAAAAGGAATGGCGATAAAAATAGATATGGCCAATGCCTTTGATAGAGTAAATCATGAGTTCCTTACGTCTGTCCTAATTTTTTGGGGGTTTAATAATCTCTTCATCTCTTGGATAAGCTCTTGCAAAGCTCACCCTTGGATAGCTTTGTTAATAAATGGGAGGCCAACCCCTTTCTTTCAAGCCACGAGAGGTATAAGGTAGGGTGGCCCCCTGTCCCATCTATTATACATGCTTGTTTCAGAACCCTTGAATAGACGATTGGAATGGGAATTCCTCAATGGAACAATCTCATGTATTCGCATATCTAGGGGGGTAAAAAGAATAAACCACTCACAGTTTGTTGATGATACTCTCCTCTTGAGAGGGGCATCAAAAATAATTGCAAGAAGGTTCAAGTTGGTCCTGGATCAATTCACTCAGAACTCTGGTGGCCTCATCAATAAAAACAAAATTCAAATTTATGCATGGACTATAAATGCACGTAATCTTATGGATATTTATTAGATTCTTTCCTTCCCCGTCTCAGAGGATTGGAAACTTTTTAAATACATGGGGATGCCAATCTCCCTAAAATCCATCCTAGGAGAATACTGGCATATCATAATCCAGAAAATTAAGGAAAATATGGAGTCCTAGGGATCGATCTGGTTAAACCCAACGAGATGTCTGGTCTTAATTAAATCAATCCTTTCTTCCCTTCCCATCTTTCAATTTTCCTTGCTCCTGGCTCCAATGGGTATAAAAAAGATCCTAGCTCAACTAATAAGAAATTTTCTCTAGAAAGGGGGAACATCAAACACAAAAAAAATTCACCTAGTCAGATGGGATGTTGTAAAAGCACCCAAGTATCACAGGGGGCTCGAGATTCTAGATCCAAAATTAGACAATTTATCTTTGGGATCAAAGTTTCTCTGGCAAATTGTCACGAGAAAGAAAGAATGGTGGAAAAAAACAATAGTTAAGAAGTATGGTCTGGGAACCAAAAATATAAGTATGGACTCTTCCCCTCCTAACATCCCTGGTTCACTTGTATGGAAGCTACTTAGGTCCACAATTCCTTTTTTTCAAAAAGATTTGCACTAGATCCCAGGAAATGGAAAATCTATCAACCTATGGAAGGACAAAATTTTAAATCAAAACCCCCTGGAATAGAAGGAACATTACATTAGGCTTAGAGGATGGCTCACAACCCATCAAAAATCAACCATTTTTTATATTTCTGATTGAAACGATGATGGAACCTAGAAAGATTGGAACCTTGGGGAAGTTCCTCATCATATTCAACCTCAAGCCCTTTAGTGTATAAAAGATTTGAAAGGGGCAGCACTAATACATTGAAGGTCACAAGACAACTGAGGTTGGGGTCCCAAAGGTTACTCGGTCAAATCATGATACCAAGCTCTGTTATCTGAAACAAACCTCCCAAATAAATCGTCCTGGTGGTGAAATATTTGGACCCTAGATGGCCTGCCTGAAATCAACATATTTTCTTGGACACTTGCTCATGAGAATATTTTAACTAGTGAAAACCTCCGGAAGAGAGGTTTCCTAGGCCCCTTCCGGTGTGTTCTCTGTGAAATAAATAGTGAAACAATTTAACATATCTTCTAGGATTGTGAGTTCACAAAGTAGGTTTCACACACAACCATTATATGTGCTTATTAATGGTACTGGTTCAAATTTCTTAAAATATAAGCATGGTTTGTGTCAGGGGTGCCCATCATCCCCCTATTTATTTATTTTAGTTATGGAAGGTCTTAGTAAAGCCATCATGGAGGCTCAGAGGTCAAATCACATTCAAGGTTTACAAATTCGGCCTTACATTCATCTGAACCATATGTTGTTTGTGGACAATGTATTATTATTTTGTTTCTGAAGTGAGACAAAAGTTAGGTCATATAAGAGTGTTCTTGATGTTTTCTAATCTAGATATTGAGGGATAAGATCTGGAAGGATTGAATGCCGAGAGAGGAGGAGAGAAAACATACAAATCTGCCATGAAATTAATCTCAAGAACATTGATGAAAATCCATGAACTAAATACACCACAAAAATATGAGAGAGAGAGAGAGAGAGAGAGAGAGAGAGAGAGAGAGAGAGAGAGAGAGAGAGAGAGAGAAGGATTCCTTTAATAAAAACCATTACATGCAATGAGGCCAATTTTGGGACCTCTCGTTCGCGAACTTCACCCTCTCCCTATTGCCTTTTTAATAAGGCATATTTTTTACAAAGTCAATTTTGATTAGGTTTGACTCCATCAATTACATATCTATCAAGTTCGCTTTCACATAAAAATATGAATATATGACTTATATATCCAAACGTAGACTATAATATTCAGATCATTTTCTTTGGAGACACAAGAATACTCGTCAGTATGCAAAATTAAACCATTTATTTCCCACCTATGGAGGAGGTCATTATGGGTAGTTCTGTAAACATATTTGGTTTACTCCTTTTGGGTTGGAAGGGGGTTTCAAATACCTCAATATTAAATTGAAACCTAACAAATATGGACTTGGCGGTTGGTGATGTCTCTTGTCTAAAATAGAAAATGGGATCGGTTTTTGGTGTAACTAATGGATATCCCTGGGAGGTCGTCTAGTGCTCATAAAGTCTGTATTGGAATCCATCCCAGTCTATCGGAACCTACTGGCTTCAATCCCCAAGGGGATTTTGCACAAGATTCGAAATGTATGTTTCAACTACTTATGGAAAGGTAGCTCAGAGTTTTTGGACTCTCATTTGGTTAAGTGGACTTAGGTGGCATTGTCTAAGTCCCAAGGGGGTTGGGGCTTGAACAATGCATATTTTTTTGGGCAAGCTCTTGTTGCTAAGTCACTATGGGTTTTAATCACAAGAGATAGCCTCTCGAGTCGTATATTAAAGTATAAATCTATACCTTCTGGTGATATCCTTCATTGGATCAGGTGTCGATCCAAATCAACTTTGAATGCCCCAATGTTGGGTATGTGTTATATTCTTTGCATGCGTGTGTGTGGGCGCGTCAGGTTCGACAACTGTGTTTGACGATCCCTCTAGTAGTGCTCCTTGTGTTGTGTGCATCGGGCGCTTTCCTAGGGAGGTCCCAAGGGGGGGCAAGTATGCCCCCCCCTGGTTACGTGCAGCGTTTGGGGCAGCGCCCTGAAATTTTTTTTGGGGGCGTTTTTTGCTATTTTTAGCGGTTTACTAAATTAATCCCGGATTAATGGATTAGGGTTTTTGTATCTACGAAATACCTAAAAACATTGTATATATTGTATGGTGAATGGTGAAATTTGATATAATGAATATAAGAAAGGTTTTCCCGGTTGAGGGTTTCCGGTATAAAATCTCTGTGTAATATGTGTATGAGCCATTGATTAAATTATGTTTTGCTTAAGAATCTATATGCATTGCTTTACTTCACAGGTTTAAAACTTACACTCAAATCAATGGAAGGCTATCACCTCGTCATTTCCTACGGCATGAATATTTTTGGTGTAGATAATCAAATATGGTTCTCAAGTCAAAATTGGTGTTGACGCTATTGCTAGTTGTGGGTAGAGTATTTTTTTACCTGAAAACCTTATCATGCTATTACAAGAGAATGCCAAATGTACTTTAAATAAGTTATAAAGCTAGATTTAATCTCTGTTTCGAAGCAGGGTTGGATCTCTACCCGGAACTTGTGGCTGGATGAAATATGGCATCATAAATGGCAAGTAATTATTGATGAGCTTCATAAAGCTCATATTCATATAAGAGAAGGCACCAATGAATCGGCTTGGACATACAATTTTGTTGGAGGCCAATATGTGGTAAAACTTGGTTATAAGTCCCTTTAGGAATCTCAAGATGGGAAATATCTTTGGTGGTTTAAGAAACTATGGAAGATAAATGTGTCACTGAAAGACATTATGCTTTTCTGGTTAATCCTTAAAAAATAAGTGCAAACCTAGGATTGGATCCAAAAGTAATTTGTGGAGGGTCCTGGGTTCTGTAGCCTTTGTGGTGTTGATGAATAAACTACCCAACATATTTTTTTTTATGTGCTCCTTCTCTAGAGTTGTTTGATGTCTTAATGAGGATATATTGCAGGTTGAACAACTATGGGATAAGCAATTGGTGGATGAGAGTTTTAAGGAGTATTTCACCTTGTCTAGTAGTGCCCATTTTGGTGGCATGGGGCATTTAGTTTTCCCACAATGATAGGATATTTGAGGGCAAGCTTATTTTTCCTTTGCAGATTACTTCTCTAGTGGTGGCTCTTTTGGACTCTTTCAATTTCACTCCAAAAGTAAAATCTTCTTGCCTCATTATAGAGCCTTTACTTGATATATCCAAACCTTGGGGTTACCTCGACGAGGCATGCTAAGGTGAATTTTCCATATGTGGTGTAGGTTTTCAGGTGTTCTTGGATGAAAAGCATTATTAAAGGGAAGACAAACCTGGGCAGTGGTAGTAATAACTCGGGAGAGTTTAGATATTTACCATTGTTATTCAAATGTGTGATTGAAAATCATGTAAATCACTTGCAGATTCTTGGGAATTCAGAGTCAGTTATACAATAGATGCAAGAGAGAATTTATATTGAAAACTTGGGTCTGCTTCCTTTGGTTAGCTAGTTAAAAGACATAGTAGCTTTGTTTCAAGAAGTCATTTTTTCTCACATCTTTCATGAACTTAACATAATGGTTGATCAACTATCCAAGGAGGATCTTCATCTGCAGGAGTCACACTATATATGTGAAGAATTTCGAGGCAATCAACTAGTTTCTTGGCAGGAGCACAATACTCAATTTGTATAGTCCATCCTTCTAATACAACTCTTGTTTCACTTTTTGGGTTGTTAGCTATAATTATGGAATGTAGTTGACAAATGTTTTGTAGTTTTGCAAGTGGATTATTGTTAGATCTAGCCTACATAAATCATATATTGTTTTATTTCCTTGCTCTACGCACTGACAATGCCTTTAGAATGTGCTTTTGGTTCTATGAATAAAAAGTATGGTCTTTTTTCCATGGAAAAAAATACACAATAATATAATATACTACTAACATATAAAAAATCAAAATAGTATTATTATAATATTCAATCACATATTATTATATTAATAATCTAAAATACATATTAATAATAATTTCAACTATATTATAAATTATAATTATCATTATATAAAATAAAATAATTTTTTTTATATAAATTATTATTAAAAAAATTAACATTGCTAAAATAAACAAACTCATGAGCTCCATAATGAGAGCATTGGACAATTCCTAAAACAGTACATCCAACATTAAGTTTCAATTTCACAATTTTTGTTACAATATTTACCTTGTTAAATTGTTAAATTTTTGTCTTATTGAAAGTATAACAATTTGGCATACTTCTCTTAAAGCTCTTAAAATTTTTCAAACATAGAAATACAATTTAAAACTATCAAATAACTCCTTACATTTTTTTTTAAGGTTCCATAAATCAATATTAATTTCAGTGGACATTAATAATTATCATCATTATCTTTTTTTTTTTGCTAACATGCATGGTCTAAGAAACAATGACCCAGGGGCATTTGAGCTGTCAAAATCACTCAAGGATCACACCTAGCCTAGGCTACACCAACCACTAACATGGATAGATTTTAGGTGTCTCCTCTCGGGTACCGTAGAGTATCAAACTTGAGTCACCATATAGAACGAAGCCCTTCAAAACCAATGACACTAACAAGATTTAACTACTATCATAATTATCAATACTATACTCGTGCACATAATGTTATTAATAATGAACTTTTTCATTACTGTTACAACACAATATAATTATTATCAAATTATATAGTTGCTTATTAGTATATAACACAATTATTAATAAAATATATAATTTTTTATAATTTGTTTTATTTTGTATTATTATTATTTACAATGCATTCTATTGAACCATTTACTATATAATAAATAACATAGTTATTATCGACTAAGTGTTAGTCAATAACATATTTTCTTAATATTTTTTTAAAGCCAAAACTAAGAGATATTGTATTAACAGGAATGTAGCAGAGCTATTGGCAAAACATACACAAATATTTACTACGATGTTTCAAACATAACTCACAACTCGTATATACTACATATGAAAGTTTGCAGATACCTATGGCAACCATAGTGAAACTATCAACGTAGGTATACTTCTTGAAAAATATACCCAAAACACAGATAACTTTAAACATACAAACTAATTAAAATCATGCTAGTTGATTTATTCCTCCCGGCCTCCCATGGAGTGTAGGGAGGTATGTTGGTCCACTTCCATGACTTCTTTAGACTGGTGTATAGTCTCTTCTTCATTGGGATCTCCTTGTATTGAGTTGATGGAAACACAATGACTTGAGGCCATATATAGGGAGTCATTACACAGTTTAAGGGCCAAATTTCATAGCATGCCACATTCTGCTTCAAGTACATCCATTTTTTGTCTTTGTTGAACAAGGAGGTTCATAAAATTTGCATTTTGAGAGGCACAATGTTGTTCATTGTCATGGACACTTATATAAATCGACTTGAGAGTTATATTGTTACCATGAAGAGTCTCCTCACGCCACCATAAGATCTTGTGTATTTCTTGTAAGTTCCTTGAATCCATATAGATGGAATTAGCATATAACAATTACAATGGGGGATAGAGAATATTAGAGCCAAGCAATAAAAGACGAAATTGACCAGAACATGAAGAACATTCACTAAATAGAATGAAACACAAATTGATGGAACATAAATTGACAATTCCAAATATTGTTGAGTAGGTAAACTGAACCCATGGGTAGGGAATTATTTTCCTTAGCCCTGACCCTCGAAAGAAATCACTAAGAAAAAGATCATGAAACTATAGATAGGAATGTAAGGCCTGGAAAAACTTGATAATAAAATCCCAAAGACAAAACCACTTAAAAATCAACTAGAGCGGTGAGGTAAGTCTTACTAGAGCATGAAGGTCACAGAGCTTCAAGAGATTCATATTGCAACAAAAGGAGATAGTCGAAGATCCACCATGATGAATAAACTAGGAAATGAATTCAAAGCAAGAACCTAGACAATTTCATATAAGCTAGACCAAACCACTTAAAAATCAACTAGAGCGGCGAGGTAACTGTTACCAAAGCATGAAGGTAGCTTCAAGAGATTCATATTGCAAGAAATGGAGAGAGGCGAAGATCCACCACAATGAATAAAACATGAAATAGATTCAAAGCAAGAACCCAAAGAATAGCATAGGAGCTAGAGCTCAATCTTTGCATTTCCAACCAAAGCATTTATGCCAATATCCCAACTCATATGCATAAGACCATAATGGAGGGAACAAAACCTAGGACGAGAGTTAAAATTCACATGCCACAAACCAAGACCTACATCCTTGCAACTCCTTCCCACTCACAAATAGATAGAGATAACAGTTGCCAATCCATCTAGATATTAAATGTGATGCTACATGTCTCAATAAACAAGTGGATCAAAAACCTTAGGGGATGAAGGAGACATTAATTCTTCCCATTTTAAATCAAAATTATTTGAGCTAATAGTGTTTCCTCATTTGTTAGATGATCAGTAAGCCCATTGTGTTCCCTTAGCACATGAAAAAATGAGATCATGGCCATAAGATGAATAACTTTGTTGATTCAAGAGACGATGTAAGCCATCTTATATTATTTTGGAGTTGTTTAATGAACTAGGGCTTTAATGATAACTCTAGAATCACCTATTATGATAACTGATTCTATGTTGGAGCCGATTGCTTGAAGTAAACCTTGCAAGAGTGTGTAAGATTCAGCTTGGTTGTTTGTTGAGACTACAAGTCCTCACACAAAGGTTATTTCCTTATTTCTCTCGGGGTTGAAAATGACCCCCCCTGCCTGTTAGAATATAATGGATGTGCTCGTTTTACCATTGACAATAACTCTATTGTCACCCAACCATAGGCCGAAGCCACCCTCCGAGCACCTTAACCTTGATAGAGAATCACTCCGGAAGCAAACCCTAGGCTAGATAGCCAAACAAAGGGTAGCACACCTTTCCCCAAGGAGAGCACACCAACAAGAGCTGATCATATAGTCCAAACCATAGCCGATAGATATTCCAAGCCAAAACGTAACTGCTAGCTATAGTAGCTGCATCGACATCTCTCCTCAAACTTGCGCACAAAACTGGGCACTGCAATGCGCACAAGTGTTGCTCTGCAATTCTGAGACTGCTTGCCAGAATGAGAACTGGCCTCTTGTATTTATACTAATTCTGGCTAACTGCCTGGGCCGACTTCTCATTCTAGGTATCTGTCTGTTCAGTATATATTATTATTTCTGACTGACTTCTTCTCTTGGAGGCTAATAACCTAATATAAATTATCGTCTTGAGCCGACAGGTCTTCTAGGGTTATTAGCCAACTCATTAGGGTTTCTTCTTGCTTCTTGGAGTATTCTATCCTCATCAGGTTTACACATGGAGGTAAATACCTCTCGCAGCTACCATAATATCAACACTTTTACCCCTATTTCCTTCATATTTTTTATGAGCAATTTTTTATCAAGTTTATGAAGTTGCTTCCATCATAAATTGAAGTTCCATTTAAACTCCCAATATTTTCAATAAGCTCCTTGAGACCATTTATGGTGATAGTGGCTTTTTGTTACTTAACATATTTGAGTAATCGATGAAGTTTCTCAATTTACTTGGCTTGTATGAATTTTCATTGGATGGAATTGAACCCTTAATCTCTCTCTTGCAGCTAGAGGAGCATTCTCATGACTTCCCATTAAATTCTTAAGGCTCAAATTCTCATGAAATTGCTATAAGAAATTACACTTTATAGGATTTGATATTTGAATGTTAATGAATAAGCTTAAACCTTGATCTCTCTCTCTTACAGCTAGAGGAACACTCTCATGACTTCCCATTAAATTCTTAAGGCTCAAATCCTCATGAAAATGCTACAAGAAATTGCACTTTATAGGATTTGATGTTTGAATGTTAATGAATGGCCTTTACCCTAAGAAAATACAATGAAAAAATACAACTAACATAATGTACACTTTGATTATAATGTACACTTTGGTTATGATTGGATATTTAATCCATAATGCTTCTAGTAAATCACAAGAATTTAAATATTAAAACTTTTTTCTATAACAAGGTTGAAATTTGATTTTATATTTAAAAGTCAATCTAAATTTTGAAATTTGATTTTATATTTAAAAGTCAATCTAAATTTTCATAACCCTCACATGTAAACCCAGTGTTGGGTATTTATAGAATCAAAATGAATTGTGCCACTTGATCTAATACCAAGGCTGAACTTTTAACATTGTGGTGTATGTTATACTTTGTTCATTTTAAAAAAGTAACAAAGTTGCAGCTAATAGGTGACTCAAAAGTGATCTGGTTTAATAATGTAAACAATTTACAGGTGGTCTCATTGCAACCCTGGATGAAAAAGATTAGAAACCTCAGTGGGAAATTCACACAGATTAAACTTCAACATATATTCAGAGAATACAACAAGGCAGTTGATCTACTTTCTAAAACAACATTAACTCTTGTCGAAGATGGAATATATTTTGCAACTGTCAAAAAAGGACAGGGAGAACAATTTGACAGACTAGACACAACTTAACTATACAGATCTTTGGATAAAGATTTGAAATTTTTTATCAGTTTATAAAAGAAAATTTTTCTGAAGACTTTATTAAAGAGCTTCTTACTTATCAGTTTATTAAACAATGTTTGTGAAATTTTGAATTGTCTGTATTGTAACAACAATTGTTGTGAAATTCTGAATTGACTGTATTGTAGCAACAATTATTTGTGAAAATGTATGTAACATAATTATTATATTTCCTAATATAAGTTATTTTTCTTATGAAAAAAACTAACTTTATTTTATTTTTGATATAAAATTACTTTTTATACTTTATTGGAAACCTTAAAATACTTTTTTTCCAGATGAGAAATTAACTCGCTGGTGGGAACCCACCCCGATACTTCCCCACATAGTGGATGATATGGGAGTGGAAAAGCAGCAGCCCCAGGGACTCATAGCTAGGCTTGAACCTGTGACCTCTCCCCAAACTGGGAGAGCGTGCCCACATCTTGCCAACTGAGCTATCCCATGGGACTACCTTAAAATACTTACATACATTTAAAATACATCCAAATAATAATAGGAATTCTCATATCCACTTATTTCTAAACTTTTTATAAAAGAGACATTCTAATCAACTTTTTTACTTACTCCTCTTTAAAAACAAAATTTATGAAAAAAAAAACTTGAATATGTCATCTTAATAAGAATTTTTAAAAACAAAATTTATGAAAAAAAAAACTTGAATATGTCATCTTAATAAGAATTTTTAAAAACAAAATTTATGAAAAAAAAAACTTGAATAGTCATCTTAATAAGAACAAGGCTACTAGATAACATATATCTGCAGAATATAATAATAAAAGTATTGTTTAAGGAGATAGGGAGAGAAGGAATAGGCATGAAATGACTAGATAATAGAAATATTTATTACAATAACATTGAGGGAAGTGAAGGCAGCAATAATAATTCAAAGTTTTTGGCCAATAAAATATCAGATAAATGAGATTTAAAATTTAAAATTAATCATTATTTTTAAAAACTTTAGATAAAGAGGTGTATATTTTATGATCAATTATGAATTAATAGAAAATCAAACCTAACTCAACACTATATACCATGCTTAAGCAAGTATAATAATAATGATACTAGCTTTACTAAATTTCAATAGACAATATTCACTAAATAAATAAAATAATTTAAAACTAAATAAAATACCGTAACATAATCGCATAATCGTACGTTTAACAACTACCAAAAAGAGTGCGTCAATAAACAAAATTTATAATATAAAAGTGCAAACAATTTATGATATAAAAGTATATGATAAAGAAAAATTGTAAATAATTTAAAAATAAATAAAATAATTTAAAACTAAATAAAATACCGTAACATAATAATAATTGTACGTTTACCAACTACCAAAAAGAGTGCGTCAATAAACAAAATTTATAATATAAAAGTGCAAACAATTTATAATATAAAAATATATGATAAAGAAAATTTGTAAATAATTTAAAAATAAATAATATAATTTAAAACTAAATAAAATACCGTAACATAATTGTACGTTTACCAACTTCCAAAAAGAGTGCGTCAATAAACAAATTTTATAATATAAAAGTGCAAACAATTTATAATATAAAATTATATGATAAAGAGGAGGAAATAATTTTTTATTAATATCAGTTATCGATTAAAAAAAAAAAAAAAAATACGTTAACGAGACTGAAAAGTACTATTGGTTTTTAATGAGACTGAAAAATACTACTGGTTTTATGACACACTTGTGAAAGTGTAATTGGTTTCATAACATTTTGTGGAAGTGTGGGCAATGGATGGTCCGGACTAAAAATACCACTGGTTTTATAGCAAATTGTGGGAGTGTCATTAATTTTATAATAGTGAGTGGAAATTTAAATCGCTAATTTTAGAAAATAAATATATATAGATGATTAAAAATATCACTGGTTTTATAGCAAAATGTGGGAGTGTCATTAATTTTATAATAGTGAGTGGAAATTTAAATAGCTAATTTTATAAAATAAATATATATAGATGATTGATTTAATATATATGGAATTTGTAGTATAATTGTATTGGTAGAAGTGTTGTGTATTTTACATTTTAGTATTAAAAAATTATAAGATCAATTTTATTGGTTTGATAGTGGGATATAAATTTTTATTTATAAAAATAATAATAGGGTAATTAAGAAAAACAAATTTATTTTTTTATTAAGTCTAAAGGTGTATATCTATTGGAGATGGGCACAATTAATCACCTTTTAATCACCTGATTAAAGATGCCACTATTGTTTACTCACTTGTTTCCTACCATGTTTAAAACCCTCTTTGATTTCCTAATGGTATTTTAAGTGTGACAATGAGTTATTGATGAATTAGTATAATTTAGTTCGTTAAGATTATCAAATGATGCA
>ML796238.1:130370-149411 GCA_009831015.1 Picea engelmannii
AATAAAAACCAACCACATACCAACTGACCGCATGATATATGAAGAGATTTTTATGAATTGCTTGCACAATCCCACAGAGCCTGATTTGCTCAGTAACAACAACAGATAGTAGGAAGACAGGTGCCTGTTACACTCTTGACATTCCGACCACATTACTTTGGGTGAATTTCCAGTTGTTTTGGTAGAATTTCCAGTAGCTGGAATGCTGCCAGGTGTAGTGCACTCCCGTCGACGGATTTATCTCGGAGCCATCTCTTCCGATGATCGCCAGAATTCTTGGGTCACTGGAAAGCCAAGGCGTGCCGTGCCCTTTGCTGATCGCGGATCTCCAAGAAATTTAATGGTATTGTCTCAATTCTTTGCTCTGTGGTTTTGCTGAATTGCTTTATCATGTCTGGTTGGTAGGTAGATATCTCTGTAACAGATTTGATTTTTACAACTGAAACTCAGAGCACAAAGTAACTCCATACTTATTAGACATCCACATAAGTATAGACCACAGTGACTGAAAATACTGGGTTTTTTGTCAAGATAGAGGAGCAGACTTTTTATGGAGACAAAGGAGCAAAACCCTGATGATTGTCTTTGTTCATAGTACTTTTGGGGTTCAATTTTCTTTGTGGACATGATTACCCTTTCATTATAGCGAAAAATGGCTTCTGCAATTGTCTCTGGTAATGAAAAATGGCTTCTGCAATAGTCTATGGTGGTTATGCAGGTGATGAGGTTTGGAAACTATATTGTCTGTATATATAAAATTAATCCGGAAGAGTTCAAGGCATCTGTTTGTATGGTTAGCTCCATTAAGGAAGATTATTATTGTTTTGATGATGCTTTCAGAATAATTCCTCTACCATTATTTGAACTTTCCAAATAGAATTGGTGACTTCGTTTTAAACATGGATTTAGAGGTGGTGAAGCTCACCACCTACTGGTGAAGATATCGGTAGTATACTAGTAACTTCATGCTTATTGGGCACTCATGTTCATGGTGGTTTGGGAGTTTCACACTTGCTGTTGTGAAATTTCAATCACCACAGTGTAGTTATTCTTTATTTTGCTCATTGTAATCTTAATCTTAATGAACATAGATACTTTTCAGATCACCATTCCCAAAATGATTCATCCAAATTATTATTAATCAAAGTTACCAGTGAAAAGGGATAATAATAAAAGCTCATTAATTTACTTCTACTGCTTTTGAATAGCTAGCAAGGCTATCTCTTTTCAAATCACCATTCCCAAAATGATTCATCAAAGTTACTATTAATCTCAAAATTATCAGTGAAAAAGGATGGATAATAAAAGCCCATTAATTTACCAATACTGTTTTTGAAAAGCTAACAAGGCCTGCCCATATGGACTTCAACTCATTACTATATATAATCCTATCATGCTTTCTAATGATCCAAATATCCATTTATACACAAATTGTCGTCTTATAAACATCTTACTTTCCCGAATATGTGTTGTCATACAATAAATGAATGGAAATCTAGTTCTGTATCTAGTATCTGTACATAAAAGATCTATCTAGTATCTGTACATAAAAGATGGATTCCTATAAGTTCAGTCTTGATTCTTGATCCTTTGATGTTTTTAAAGCTTGAAAAATTACAAATATCTCTGGCTCCTAATTACGATGACAAAGAATGAAACTTCTAATTAGGTCGGTTTGCAAAACGTATTTATTGTTCATAAATACTACATGTGACAAAGATAAAAGGTTATACTAGACTTGTCATTCTCTACTTGTGAGCAATGACTACTGATGATCCAACCAATTGATACTTGTTCTGGGCTTGTAAGATGTATTTTATGCAGCATCATGGTTTCTTCAATAAAATTGGGTGAAAGTGTGAGTGTTGATTGAAAATGTAAGTGTTATACTTTGATTTTTGGAGCAATTAGAGTGGGTTGAAGAAAAGTTTACAGAAACCGTGTAAGACTTATATTTACTGTTTTGGGTGAATTGGGGAGTGACATTGGGTCACTGAGATTGATATGAGCTAAATTGTAAATGGATAAAACCATAATAAGCAAATTGTCTATGGTGAAAACAAATTGAATTACGTCTAAACCCCAAACTTGGCCAACTCCGCATATCTATGCGGCCAGTTCCAGTGGGTTGATGGAGACATGGCCTCAGAATTGGTAGATAACCCTTGTTTGTTTCCTTCATGATCGCTGAATACTCCCCTGTGCCCCAGCCAAGCCCAGGTTACCTTTAGAGGCTCTATTGAAATTGTTCTTTATCCACTCTCTCGGGGTGGATTCCATGGCAGATGGTCCGTCAATTGATTGACTCTCTGTCTTTCAATGGAGACTAATTAAGTTACCATCTTAGTAGCTTCTTGTTAATGCAATTTGTTGGGATTCCTTTTATCTATTTCTTGCATCTGTTTTTTCTGTTTCTCTCAATCGTCGAGACAGAAAATCTGTTTCAATTTTTGATACAAGTCACACTTTTGCTAGCCTACATAGTTTTACAAAACTGCTTTTGTCTGCAATGTATTTATACAGGGTATAAACTCAAGCAGAGTTGTGTCTTTCATATAGAACTTGAAAAAATTGTCAGCATAAGAAGTTTTAGGCGTCACCTTTACCTTATATTACAATCACAAGGAGTTTGGTTTAAAGGTTAATGGGTGGCTGTTAACCTCTGACCACAAATTTCTAAAAGCATGGTCATCATTTGCAGACACGTCCGTTGGTATTCCTGGAAATTAGGAAGCAAAGCCTTTAACCCTGGAGATCTCATGCTTCCTGTGGCTCCCTTTGATATCATATAGACTAGAAAATTTCTTTGTATGTTATATGCATTTGATGTATTTGTCAGCGTGCAATGTCATGTGATTGGGATTAAAACCTAGGGTTGCATTTTATGTTTAAAATTTTAATTAAAGAAGCTATCGGCATTGAAGCATCTTTCACTTTCCACTGTTAAGAAGCATGCAATGTAATATTTTCTCAAGTATATCTCCACATATAGCAAGAAGAGTAACATTTGATTGCTATGGCAGGCAAGACCTATAACCCTGTACCAGACAGACCGGAATGATAATGATAAGCTTCATGAAGCTATACTTGAGGCACGGGAACGATTAGAGGAGAGACTAAGGGCGCCATCAGTATTGAATAAGAGGTTTGTAGAACTATTCTCAACTCCAAGAGCTATGTATATGAAGCTCTTTTATATTGAAAAAGTCTTTAACACTGTAAATTGGTAAGCATTTTTTTTAATTCTGGAAATAAACTGTGTATGGAGTTTTTGAAACGTCCAACATTCGAGTGGACACTCCAAAGCAATGATGGGTGGAGTGTCCACTCTAAAAGTTGGACGTTTCAAAAACTCTACACAGTTTATTTCCAGAATTCTAAAACGGCATTATAAGGAACTGTGAAAATCTGCATACTCCGATGGTAAGCATTTATTTGGGCTTGATGTTTAATTCGTCTCTATAAGCTAACAGATGGATATTGATACTGGTAAAATCTTTGATTTATATGCAGGGATAGTCATGTCAGGCTGATTAATAATAGAGAACAGGTTAGTGTTGGTGGTTTAATCGCTGAAGCAAGGCAACCATCAGAGCTTATTACAGATATCCAGCCCACTTCTGTGGCAACAAGTAAAACATGTATTGATCTTCTAAGAAAAGAGATCTATGTACCAGAAACAAAAGGAGGAAAATCTTGGTTGAAGTTAAAATCAAGAGCTTCGGAAAAAGAGGATTGTGCTGTATGCTTAGAATGCTTCAAACTGAATCAGGTGCTTATCCATCTTCCATGTGGCCATAAGTTTCACTCATCTTGCCTGATGCCGTGGTTGGATAATAATCAACATTGCCCATATTGTAGGGCCAAAGTTTCACCTTAGCCAGTTTTCATCATAAAATTTTCGACTATGAAATGTTTCTGTATTCCATATTAGAAACACGGCTTTGAAATGGGTTCAGCAGTTGTGGGAGTAGCCAGGAGTCCATCAGCTCCATGTATATATAATATGAATCGAGTATTTGTTTATGTTGAGATAGTTTATGATGGGTGGATCCCTTTGCTATGTGTACATACAGCAAAAAATAGAATGTTTTGTAAATCTGACAATGACAATAAAATCTTGGGCATCAATTCATATAAGCTAAAAATTCCCCGTTTCAATTTTAATTTTGCTGTGATTATTCATTGACTGATCAAACACAAATGTCCATTCTTGATGGTAGCTGAAAACAGGAAGGTTGTCACTTGGATGTGTTGCCTTGGATATTAGAATGATATTATGGAATATTGAATCATTGTAGAAACACCAAACTTCAGTGCCAAGTTAAAATTAAAAATTTTAACTTCAGAGAGAAACATTGCAGCAAAATATCTTCAACACAAATTTAAGATGCAGACAAAAATGAAGAAAGATGGATATATATGTATAATTGTTATCAAAACGATTTATAACCTCTGATAACTACACAGATACATAGTAAAGGTTAAAACTTAAAAGTGTGCATGAAGTTAGCAGTAGAAAAATAATAATATAAAAATGCTTTTCATAATATATATTCGAATATAATGCTCATGACAAGAGAGGAATAATACAAACCATGAGCTCAATGTTTTAATAGTGGGTCTAGAGAATCCCAATGAATAGATACAAGATGCCAATGAGGTTATTTATTCATCTCCCTATGCTTGCGATTTATGCATAAAAATTCCAATAGGCATTATTCTTAGTATGATTAGTTTTAGATGACATAATAACAATAATATACTTTTAATTACTTCGAAAGGCTTATACCTATTGGAGATGGGCACAATTAATGATCTTTTAATTTTAAATTCTAATCTGATGGTTATGCATTGAAGATGCTGGCATGTTTTTAGTCGTCCTCCAAAATCAATGAGTAAGATTTATTGTTGATAACTTCTTCGCATTTATAAGCATTTATAAATGCATCCGTTAACCTGTTTACTTTTTAACATTTACCTAATCATATTAAGAAATTACTGTAACATCATATGATTGCCACGTTTAAATAATTAACTTTTGAAATTCTTCCACTGTCCAATTTCTTCATGCATGAGCTGACGTTTTTACTATGTGTTTTTTTTTATGGGTGGTAAGTCAGTCTTTCGGCGTTCGCCAACCACGAGTAAGCCGCTGTGCTAGTTATTATTACCTATCACAACACATTATAATAACATTATAAAAATAGACATTCATGTTTATTAACTAAAATGAATTAATAATTATGAGATTTAGTATCAATATTAACTAGAGAAATGTTTATTAATTAAATATTAACAAGGGAATAGTTTATTAATTAATAATTATGAGATGATTTAGTATCAATATTAACAAGGGAAATAGCTGCCAAATGTTTATTAACTAATAATTATGAGATTTAATATCAATATTAACAGGGAAATAACTGCGAAGCAGTTACTAACTGTTTTTTAATATTGTAATTGATTTTTAATATTATAAATGTTCCACATATTATCAATTAGTTGGATCACGTATACAATGTTCTTTCTTTTTGAACTCTTTAGATCTTCTAGGAGTAAAACTGAAAACTGGTAGGTCGAGACATAATATACCTGAAAATCAGTGGTACTTAATTACTCACTGGTAGTGACGAATAACTCCTACATTTCCTCACGTCTGATTGCTAGTTAAGAGAGGAAATTCTTATAACTGATTGTTATATGAGGGGCGATGCAATGGAGTGGAGTGGCTGTTGCGATGAAGACATTCTACACAATTCCATTCTAATCTTGTTCTCTTTCTTATGTGAAAGAGAATGCAAATGCCAGGACTTGTCATGGATTTATATTAGTAAATATATTGATTCAAACAAATTAAGAAGGTTGTCCTCAAATTACATCATACACTTAATTCTCAACTGAATTTTTTGCTCAGTTATAGACTAGTTGGTCGGCTCTCACCTCAGAGACTTGAGTTCATGTCCCAGTAATGGAATTTGTTTCTAAAATGTTTCCAGCAATGCAAATGTTTCTTATCTAGTGTTAGTATTCTTGTAGTTCACTCATGGTGTGATTCTCTAGACGCTATGTTCTCCTCATTTTATTTTTCCACCCAAAAAGAGTGGAAGTAGTACCTGCGTGTCTTTAAAAGCAAATGTATTTCCAAACAACGGGTATCTGCGAATGCAATTTTCAGATTTTCGCATGAGGAATGTGAGTCTTGGGTTTGTTGATGTGATTCAGAGCCTTCGATATGACTGGTTTTTTTCTTCCTCTTTGATACATAGAATATCATTCTGCATTTCATTCGGTATTGAACGTATGGGTACATATACAAATGCACGATTACATTTTCTAAGTGAGAATCATTGAGATGATTTTGTAGAGAACCACAAAACATAATACATTGCCCAAAGTTAATTAATTTGAAAATGAAAATGGAAATGGAAATGATAGTTGTTCTGATTTTTAATTATCACAAATGGGATTTGTTATCGCACAATTTGTACTTTGACAAAAGAAAAGGTTAAAGGAGAGCAAATTGGTGTAACGAGAGACTATCCTATCACTGTCACCTCAATAGGATGTCTTTTTCTATTTAGGGTGGTAGGCCCAGGGAGATGTCCTCGGTGACGGGGTTTGAGAATGCAAAGTCAAAGTGGCTAGATAAAGATCCCCTCTCACAAGTCACCACTGATCAGAAAGTTCGGTTTTATAACCAATGAAAAGATGATATGTCAAAGTGTACCTGCCCGGAACAAAGCAACAACAAACTAGATATATTTGCAAGTACACTTGTTGGTTAACAATTCATAAAACCACAAACTTTCTTGAGAAAAACAATTAGCTGAATATGATGAAGTAAACAGAAAATTTATAACAATAGTCTTTGTAGAGCAATACTTCACATTAAATCCCTTGAAAATAGCTCCAAAATGACTAAGAATCATTAACCATTGAAATCATAATACTAGCATTTGATAGAAGCAAATAAAACAAGGTATAAATCAGCCTTTTCAATTGTTTTTATGAGTTTTTAATGTTGCATATAATGGTTGTAGCTTACTTCAGTAACAACAACAATGTTGTTAGTAGGTTAGGCTTTTCTAGGGTTAGAAAGTGTTAGTAGGTTTCTCAAAGAGTAGGTTTTGAAGGTTTTGTTGATCAATTACTCAAGAGAGGACTTAGACTAGTGCTTTTAGGGTAAATGGAGTCAATAATGCAACAACAAATGTTGAAGAAAAATGATAATGGAGAGTCAAAGACAAGAGAGAATGATAGGTTGGAGTGTTGGTAACCCAAGACTCCAATTATCAAACCCTAGCGGAAACTAGCTACTAAGGTGTAGGTAACCCAAGGCCTTAGTAGATTTCCTCCCTCTTTAACTCAATGATGAAGCAAAATCGGCTAAGATGAAGCAATGGATACTAAGGTGTTGCAATGGCAAGGCCTTAGGTCATGCTTCAAGAAAAATGGCCTTTTGACAATATCTAGTAGGTGAAAGCTTTTGAAACTAGGACAATAACATGTGTTAGTCTTCCTAGGGTTTAATCAAGCAATTTCATAATCTTGAATGTAAATGCAAGATAAATAAAACCATGACCATTCAATTAAGAAGAATTGCAGAAAATTCACTTACATACATCAAGAATAATCAAGAAAATAACCAAGAAGCTTGCTAAAATACACCAAATTTAGCCTCCTTCAACAAGTGCGCCTAAAATTTCAGCCAATAATCCCTAAGGAGGGTGCAAATTTCAGTCCTCACAAGTGTGAGTGAAAGATGATGATTAATAAGAGTGATTTTCCCCTTATTTATACAATTACAAAAACCAGAATTAGGTCAAAAAGGTTGACATGGCCTATTACACATAATATCTAGTTTTTACATTACATGTCATAATTAAACCCTAAAATAAGCTGTAAAGGTGACGTCATGCTCTTTTAGGGTGACGTTAGGCCATTTTTGGGAAATGTTGGCCTCTTGGAGCAAAACGTTAGGCCTCGGGAACTTGCCACACATGCCACTTGGCACTCAACTGCCTCCAAAACATCCAAAACATTGGGTGACGTCATGGGCCTTCCAAGGCCTACATCATGGTGGAAAGGGCACAACCCTCCTGGGTCCAGGCCTACATCATGGTGGAAAGGGCACAACCCTCCTGGGTCCAGGCCTGCCAGGTTGCCCCTGGTGAAACGTCATCCTCTCTCTCAGGTGAAATCCCCTAATCTGTCTCTGCCCCTGGCTGGGCTCTTAGCATCGATCAGGTGGGATTTTAGCCCTATGGAGGTATGTTCTAATCATCTCCCCATATGTACCCGTCCATTGGGTGTGGCCCTGCAACATCAAAAAATACGCCCTCCATGGGCTCATAAGTCACAGGGATCATAGAAATGTCAATCATATCTAATCATCAAGTTATTTAAACATGTGCATGAAAACCCCTTTACCCGAAAAAGTGTTCAAAGACGTTATTCTATTCCGCAAGCCAAGTTTGGAGGGGACGCTAGGACGTCCTATTGGGCTAATGCTCATTGGATGTGGGATGTTCCTAGGAGAAGTCAAATCTAGGCCATGTGAGTGGATGAGGTGGTAAAGGATGTATGGGCAATGGGTGCAGTGATAGCAAGGAAATGTATGGCTTACCTGTGGGTGCCTCTGAAGAGGGTGAGTTGCACCTTGTCATGGATGCAAATGTTTCCAAGCCCATTCATGCCTTTTATCTTTTATTCTTATTGATTTTTATTTCAAGAGGCTAGTTAGGGGACACTGCCCTGGCGTGGTGACTAGTGGTGGCAATGTTAGCCACAAGCATTTCACGGAAATGGGAAAGCTGGCTCATGATGAGACCCCATTTCTCTTGGATATGCCACCAAGAGACACTACCCTGGCATGGTGACCAACTGTTGGTAGTGTCATATTGCTACATGCCCATGGACCTAGTAGGTTGGCTCGTGATGAGACCCCCTATCCCCCAACTAGGTCTTGATTTATTATTTTTTATGGGTCCCTCTATTTCTTGCTGAGAAGTTTTTTATTGCTTTCTCGGGGATCCCTGGGTGAAGCATCTTAGGGTTTCATTCTTTTATCTTTTGTCTTTTTGCAAATACTTTTACCCTCTGGGCATTTATCCCCTTCTTCCCACAAGGTAAGGTACAACCCTTAGATATTTGTCCAACCCAATGCCCAGACCAGTGTAATGGAATGGATGAGTGGGAAAAAGATGAAAGGTGGTAAGTATGGTGGGAGCGAACGATAACCTCTCATGAATCCCCCTAGTGGAAACTCAAACCCTATGGGAACCAATTTACTAGGGCATCCTGTCATTCCCCCCAGGTGTGGTCAAGTGGAAAGGAATAAGGTCCAATCACACGTTAGAAGAAAAAATAATTAAATGCACATATTCAAAAGTTTTGAGGATCAAAGTGACACATACCATGATACTCGAACTCATTACCTCATGGAGCAAGACCCATCTCTGTTGCAAGACCAGGTCGATGTGATGGATGTTGTTGCTTCTAAAAAAGTGGAGGCACTGAGGAAAAAAAGGATGGCCCCTCCAGGGCCATGCTCAAGTTGATATGGCTCTCGATACTCCATGTCTAGGACCTGTGGGCCTCGAGACATAATCTCCTCAGTTATCCCTAGGATAGGGGATAACATCTGGCTCCAACTTGGGGACATGTGCCCGTCGTAGAGCGCATGAGAACCTCATCATATCTGGCATAACCTGTGACCTGCTTTATCTCAACATAAGATTATTAGCAATCATTCGGGGTGGTGATATCACCCCCGACTATATATATATATATAGTACATAAAATGAAAACAAGCATATGTACAAAATGGAAATACAAACTACTCTAGCATGAAATGAAAATGGTATATACAATGAATGCAAATTCCTACCTACTTACCTGCACTTACCTGTAAAGTCAAGTCTCTGCCCCCTGATGGGGTTTGAGGAGGTGCCCGCTAAATAGTAATGGGCGCCTTCTTCCTTTCAATGTAGACAAATAATAAGCATCATTGACTGACTTTCTTCCAATTCTGAAGGGTCTGAGCCAAAACTGTGCATTTCCTTTGACATTAGTAGGCTCTCCCTTCTTCGTGTCCCACATCCATACTATGTCTCCCTCTTTGTAATATTTTCTTCTGAACTTGGTTGTTTCTTGAACAACCCTGGTGTACTGTGTAGAGGGAGGAGGGCGGGATTTTGCTGTGAAAAAATCTTGTTGGGATGGCTGGATCAATATACTATCTTTTCCTTTCTTTAATAACTTGATAGTCCCAACTTCCTTGTCTTTATAATTTTTCAGGAGTTGTTGATAATCTTCCTTCTTCGACCATTGTATTTGATCAAAATATTCCTTGGTAGCAAACAACATATCATCAGGAGAAAATGCATGAGGACTTTTTGTGATTGGCTCATGTGCTTCATTAGTCTTGATGTGGTCAGTAATTTCTCGCAGATGGATTTTGGTCATTGGCACATTCAGGAGATGACCTATTGTTCCATCGTTCATAGGCACATTGATATAACTGAGGTCCATCTCTAAAGTGCCTCCCAGCATTGCAACAAATTTCCTGGACAACAACATTCCCCACACATTTGGGACATCTACTACTACAATGTCCATATGGATCACTCTTTCAGGGTATCTTCCAAGACATACTTCCACATTCTCAATCACCCCATGTGTGGGTATGGCTCTAGACACAAAGCCACACACATTCTTGTAGGTTCATGTGACCTTTAGGCCTAATTGTTGCATGACCTTTAGAGAAATCATGTTGGCACCTACCCCTAAATCCAACATATAGTTTTAAGGCACTTGTTATTTATCAATAATGTCATGAAGAAAGGTGGGTGTTCATCATACTGGACCCTAAAGTGATCAACTTGTAGCATAATAGGAGGGTCCATTGGTCCATCTGATCCCTTGAAGACATTATCAAATCTTTCTTTGACGGATGGTACCTTGATGACTTCTCTTAAGGGGATGGTTACATGCATCTTGGCTAATGCCCCTTCAAAGTCAAAGTTTAAGTCCACTCTTTCAGCCTCGGGAAGATTTTTGGGAAGGAGAATGTTCATAGGTGGAGGTATTGCTTGGGACACTGTAGGACTAGAAGAGATAGGTTGGTTCAATTTCTTTTGTCTAGTATACACTTGGAATTCTTGCTTTTAAAACTTTTCTCTTGATTCTTGGTCCAGGTTATTTATCACCTTCATCCTTGCCTTCCTGGATGCTTCCTTTATGCCCTCTTGATGTTCCTCAGGGGATATATTAAGGCAGATTTGGGGGTCCTCTATGGTATGGTTCATTATGTTTACTTGGTCATGGCCTCCATTGTTGTAAGGACATTCATGTTTCCAGTGTGACTCACTGAATTGTAGACACCAATGGTTTTCATCCACCACATTCGCAGGAGCTAAAGTATTTGGAACCTCTTGATCATTCTTTGGTATGAAAACTTGGTTCCCTTTCTGTAATTGACCCTTGTATGGAACCCAGGGGCTTGATGTTGAGCCCTTTCTATATTGAAAATCCTATTCATCATTAGTTCTTGGGTTTTTACTATGCCATCTACAGTCATCTGCAACTTTGCCAAGCTACCACTAATGTCCGAGGCAGACTCAATATTGTGGACTATCTTAGGTTTAGTGTCCATTATGACTCTTGGGGCTGAGAAAGGTTCAACTTTGGATGATAGAAGGTTGTCTTCGATCCTTGTGGCTATTTCTTGGGCTTCTTGGATCGTTTGGGGGTTTTTATCTTTGCGAAGATACCCTAGTTGACCAGTAAAGGCTTTTGTATAAATGAACAGAAGGAAACTATGAGTTGGATGATGACTCACAAGGATTTTATGCAACAGGGTTTCAAACCTACTGTGGAATTCTCTAATGGTCTCATTCTTATGTTTCACGAGGTTATTCAGCCTTATCAGTAACATGTTGGGGTCTTCCTTGATACTCCATCGTTTAAGGAAAACCTCTTTTAACTTATCCATGGTTTTAATATTGCCATCAGGAAGACCATTGTACCAACACCTTGCACCATCATGGAGGGTAGAAGAGAAAAATTTCATAGCCAAATATTCAGCATCATCACTAATGGGATGAAGATGGAAGAATGCCCAAAAATTGCTCATGTGATCCTCGACGCTGATTGCATCATTACCGGTGAATTTAGGCATCCATTTCTCATACTTGGGGGGCATTTGCCTAGGGTAGCATGGTATAGTTGTCATGTTTAGCGATTTGAAAATATTGGATGACCATTGTCTTCGATTATTAGCTTGGTTTGGAATAGAGGTCTGAGTTCCCGTACTAGACATTGTGTTTAAGGGAAGATTGCCTCTGAAAAGTGATTTTACTACATGAGAGTTTTGGGGAGGATTTCTTCTAAAGGATTTGGGGGGGCTGGTGTACCTCCTTGTGGACTGTGGATTCGCCATATAATTTTCTTGAAATTATCAAAGAGATAATGGAATCATCCTTAGTGGAGTCGCCAAATAATTTTCTTGAAATTATCAAAGAGTTAAGGGAATCATCCTTAGTGGAGTCGCCAGGTAATCTTGTAAGATAAATATTCTTGAGGAAAGGCTTATCGAAAAAGTGTCGTTTGAGGAAGATTGACTCAGTGTTCCCCAACAATGACACAAAATGTTATCACACAATTTGTACTTTGATAGAAGAAAATGTTAAAGGAGAGAAAATTGGCATATCGAGAGACTATCCTATCACTGTCATGTCAATAGGATGTCTCTTTCTATTTAGGATGGTAGGCCCAGGGGAGACGTCCCCGGTGACCTGGGGGTTTGAGAAGGCAAAGTCAAAGTGGCTAGATAAATATCCCCTCTCACAAGTCACCACCGATCAGAAAGTCCGGTTTTATAACCAATGAAAAGATAATATGTCAAAGTGTACCTGCCAAGAACAAAGAAACAAGAAACTAGATATATTTGCAAGTACACTTGCTGGTTAGCACTTCATAAAACCATGGAATTTCTTGAGAAAATAAATTAGCTGAATACGATGAAGTAAACAAAAGACTTATAACAACAATCTTTGTAGAGCAATACTTCACATTAAATGCCTTGAAAATAGCTTCAAAATGACTAAGAATCATTAACCATTGAAATCATAATACTAGCATTGGATAGAAGTAAATAAAACAAGGTATAAATCAGCCTTTTCAATTGATTTTATGAGCTTTTAATGCTGCATCTAATGGTTGTAGATTACTTTAGTAACAAAAACAATGTTGTTAGTAGGTTATGCTTTTCTAGGGTTAGAAAGTGTTAGTAGGTTGTTCAAAGAGTAAGTTTTGAAGGTTGTGTTGATCAATTACTCAAGAGAGGACTTAGACTAGTTCTTTTAGGGTAAATGTAGTCAATAATGCAACAGTAAATGTTGAATAAAAATGATAATGGAGAGTCAAAGACAAGAGAGAATGATAGGTTGCAGTGTTGGGAACCCAAGGCTCCAATTATCAAACCCTAGGGGAAACTAGCTACTAAGGTGTAAGTAACCCTAGGCCTTAGTAGATTTCCTCCCTCTTTAACTCAATGATGAAGCAAAATAGACTAAGATGAAACAATGGATACTAAGGTGTTGCAATAGAAAGGCCTTAACTCATGGTTCAAAAAAAATGGCCTTTTGACAATATCTAGTAGGTGAAAGATTTTGAAGCTAGGACAATAAAATTTAATAGTCTTCCTAGGGTTTAATCAAACAATTTCATAATATTGAATGTAAATGCAAGATAAATAAAACCATAACCATTCAATTAAGAATAATTGCATAAAATTCACTTAAATACATCAAGAATAATCAAGAAAATCCATAGTTGAACACATCCACCAAGATGCTTGCCAAAATACACCAAATTTATTCTTCTTCAACAAGTGTGCCTAAAATTTCAGCCAAGAAACCCCGAGGGTGCAAATTTTAGTCCTCAAAAGTGTGAGTGAAAGATGATAATTAAAAAGAGTGATTTCCCCCTTATTTATACAATTACAAAGACCAGAATTAGGTCAAAAAGGCCGACATGGCCTGTTACTCATAATATCCATTTTTTACATTAAATGTCATAATTAAACCCTAAAATTAGTTGTAAAGGTGACGTCATGCCATTTTAGGGTGAATTTAGGCCCTTTTTTTGGCAACGTGGCCTCCCAGAGAAAAATGATAGGCCTCCTTGGGCCTCAGGAACTTGCCACACGTGCCACTTGGCACACAACTGCCTCCAAAACATCCAAAATGCTGGATGATGTCATGGGTGACCTGGGTGACGTCATGGGCCTTCCAAGGCCTACATCATGGTGGAAAGGGAACAACCCCCTTGGTTCCAGGCCTGCCAGACTGCCCTTAGTGAAACATCATCCTCTCTCTCTAGTGCAATCCCCTGATCTTTCTCTGCCCCTAGCTGGGGTCTCAACATCCATCAGGTGGGATTTTATTCGTATGGAGGTCCGAACTAATCATCTCACCATATGTACCTGTCCATCGGGTGTGGCCCTGCAACATCAACAAATACTCCCTCCATGGGCTCATAAGTCATAGGGATCATAGCAATGCCAATCACATCTAATCATAAATTTATTTAAACATGTGCATGAAACCCCCTTTACCCGGACAAGTTCTCAAAGATGCTATGCTATTCTGCAAGACAAGTTTGGAGGGGACGCTAGGATGTCCTATTGGGACAATCCTCATTGGATGTGGGATGTTCCCGGGAGAAGTCAAATCCAGGCCATGTGAGTGGATGAGGTGGTAAGGGATGTATGGGCAATGGGTGCAGTGATAGTAGGGAAATGTATGGCTTACCTGTGGATGCCTTTGAAGAGGGTGAGTTGCACCTTGTTATGGATGCAAATGTTTCTTTCAAGAGGATATTTAGGGGACACTACCCTGGCGTGGTGACCAATGGTGGAAATGTTACCCACAAGCATTTCATGGAAATAAGAAGGCTGGATCGTGATGAGACCCCCTTTATCTTGGTTATGCCCCCAAGAGCCACTACCTTGGCATGGTGACCAATTGTCGGTAGTGTCATATCGCTACATGCCCATGGACCTAATAGGTTGGCTCGTGATGAGACCCCCTATCCTCCAACTAGGTCTTGATTTATTATTTTTTATGGGTCCCTTTATTTCTTGCTGAGAATATTTTTATTGCTTTCTCGAGGATCCTTGGGCGAACCATCTCAAGGTTTCATTCTTTTTTATTTTGTCTTTTTCCAGCTACTTTTACCCTCTATGCCTTTATCCCCTTCTTCCCACAAGGCAAGGTACAACCCTTAGATATTTGGCCAACCCAATGCCCGGACCAATGTAATGGGATGGATGAGTGGGAAAAAGATGAAAGGTGGTATGTATGGTGGGAGCGGATGATGACCTCTCATGAATCCCCCCAGTGGCAACTCAAACCCTATGGGAACCAACTTACTAGGGCAGCTTGTCATTCCCCCTAGGTGTGTTCAAGTTGAAAGGCATAAGGTCCAAGCACACTTTAGAAGCAAAAAGAATTAAGTTCACATATTCAAAAGTTTTGAGGAACAAAGTGACACATACCATGATACCCAGACTTATTACCTCATGGAGAAAGACCTGCCTCTGTTGCAAGACCAGGCCGATGTGATGGATGTTGTTGTTGTTGACAAAGTGGAGGCGTCGAAGAAGAAAAGGATGGGCCCTCCAGGGCCATGCTCAATTCGATCTGGCTCTCGGTACTCCATTTCTAGGACCTGTGGGCCTCGAGACATAATCTCCTCAGTTATCCCTAGGCTAGGGGATAACAGGACTATACAAAAATTTGAACAATTTCACCACATTACACAACAATTTATTCTCCATATTGCTAGATTTTTTTGGATTTTCATTTAATATAATGTATGATATACTTAAATGAAGAAATAGGCTGATGATTTTGGAAATATTAAGAATGGCATATGGCACCATATTGAAACACAATTATTACAGAACATTGTTTGCAAGAAACAATATGATAGAACATTGCTTGCAAGAAACAATATGATAAAGAACAAAATTTCACAGTAGATGTCTAGAAAGGATGGTTCATATGCTATTTTTCCTTAATCCTTAATCACTAAAGTGGGGGGATCATAATAAAATAATAGACTATAAAGTTATAAAGTAATAAATAAATGACCATCAACCACATTTACACCACTCATGACAATCACATCACCCATATTTACACTAATCATCATTTAGATACGTGGAGGGTGGCATGTATTTCATGGATGACGTTCTGGTGTTCTACCAAATGTTCGTTACTTTGACATGGATATTGGATTCTCTAAAGAGTTTGAGTTCAAGATCTTCGTTTCCAGGGCTCCCGGCTTTTCAAACATGATTGATCTAATTAGTCTTGTAGATAACTTGTTCTACAAGGGACAATTACTTCCCTTGCATATTCCTTTGCGTATTCATATGGTGAAAAATCTAGTATCCGACACAGAATCTAAGTCCAGACCGCTTCAGATTCTGTGAATTCAGAATCTAGTATCCTTCACATGATCTGAGTCTAGGACGCTTCGTATTTTTTGAATTCAAAGAGCTTCTGGAGAAAGGATTACACTAACTCTGATAGTAGTTGCAGTACTAGTAACAACAATAGTGCTAATACTGGCATGAAGGAGAAATCTATAGAAGCACTCCCCTCTATAATCTATGGCAAATCAAAACCGCAACTTGCAATGGAGTGCATTATTTGCTTGGCGGAATTTGCAGAAGGTGAAGGTGTGAGAGTGTTGCCAAGATGCAACCATGGCTTCCACATGGAATGTGTAGACATATGGCTTCGATATCACTCTTCATGCCCTATCTGGAGGCATTATCTTCTTGATCCTGGCTATAAAAAAGTGGCAAACCACATTCATCCCAACAAATTAGATGCCTAGGAAATTCAGATTCATCGACTGAGAGCTTCTCAAAAATATGGCAAAATCATCGATTTAGAGTGTGGGTTTATTCGATAGGAATGTCCTTCACCAGATAAGTATATGGAGGGAAAGGCACCATTAACGAAATTCTTTGAAGACGACATTGTATCGCCAGGAAAGTTGTGATCATGAATTCTTATTGTGAGCTGAAAATAGGGAAAGTAAGATAGAAACATCTGGAAGGTTAAATTCAGAGCACACAGATGTTCTGCCATTTTTCCAGGTCATGGAGCAGTTTATCTTGATATTGAGCTTCATCCTTCAATTGATTTACAATGTAGAGGTACCCTACACCGATTTCCTGAACCGAGCAGAAGTGGAGGAGTCGAACCTATTTTCTCGCGGCCTCTGGGACGTCCTTCATCCATGGATAATCATGTTTGTCCCACGACACTAGATTCAATGTTTCACCACTTCTCTACTCAAAATCATGTCTCCGGACACTGTGAAGGGTCCGATACTCATCTACCCTGTGAATAGAAGCAAGTATGGAATGGAAGAATCCTTTTTCTTAGATAAGTAATGAGTTACAGAGTATTAAAAAAGAAAAATATTTATAAAGCATCCATTTACAAAGTATTAATGGTAATATATGCATAGTGAGATCTATTCCTATATACATCTAACCATCTATATAGTCTAGCGGGTGTGGCCCTGCAACATCAACAAATACGCCCTCCATAGGCTCATAATTCACAGGGATCATAGAAATGTCAATCACATCTAATCATCAAGTTATTTAAACATGTGCATGAAAACCCCTTTACCCGGAAAAGTGCTCAAAGATGTTATGCTATTCTGCAAGCCAATTTTGGAGGGGATGCTAGGACGTCCTTTGGGATAATTCTCATTGGATGTGGGATGTTCCCAGGAGAAGTCAAATCCAAGCCATGTGAGTGGATGAGGTGGTAAAGGATGTCTGGGCAATGGGTGCAGTGATAGCAGGGAAATGTATGACTTACCCGTGGGTGCCTCTGAAGAGGGTGAGTTTCACCTTGCATGGATGCAAATGTTTCCAATCCCATTCATGCCTTTTATCTTTTATTCTTATTGATTTTTATTTCAAGAGGCTAGTTAGGGGACACTTCCCTGGCGTGGTGACTAGTGGTGGCAATGTTAGCCACAAGCATTTCACAAAAATGAGAAGGCTGGCTCGTGATGAGACCCCATTTCTCTTGGATATGTCACCAATAGCCACTACCCTGGCATGGTGACCAACTGTTGGTAGTGTCATATCGCTACATGCCCATGGACCTAGTAGGTTGGCTCGTGATGAGACCCCTTATCCTCCGACTAGGTCTTGATTTATTATTTTTTATGGGTCCCTTTGTTTCTTGCTGAGAATTTTTTTATTGCTTTCTCAGGGATCCCTGGGTGAAGCATCTTAGGGTTTCATTCTTTTATCTTTTGTCTTTTTCCAGATACTTTTACCCTCTGGGCATTTATCCCCTTCTTCCCACAAGTCAAGGTATAAACCTTAGATATTTGTCCAACCCAATGCCTAGACCAGTGTAATGGGATGGATGAGTGGGAAAAAGATGAAAGGTGGTAAGTATGGTGGGAGTGGACGATGACCTCTTATGAATCCCCCTAGTGGAAACTCAAACCCTATGGGAACCAACTTACTAGGGCATCCTGTCATTCCCCCCAGGTGTAGTCAAGTGGAAAGGCATAAGGTCCAAGCACACATTAGAAGCAAAAATAATTAAATGCACATATTCAAAAGTTTTGAGGATCAAAGTGACACATACCATGATACCCGAACTCATTACCTCATGGAGCAAGACCCATCTCTGCTGCAAGACTAGGCCGATGTGGTGGATGTTGTTGATTCTGAAAAAGTGGAGGCATTGAAGAAGAAAAGGATGGCCCCTCCAGGGCCATGCTCAAGTTGATATGGCTCTCGATACTCCATGTCTAGGACCTGTGGGCCTCGAGACATAATCTCATCAGTTATCCCTAGGATAGGGGATAACATCTGGCTCCAACTCGGGGACATGTGCTCATCGTAGAGCGCATGAGAACCTCATCATATCTGGCATAACCCGTGCCCTACTTTATCTCAACATAAGATTATTAGCA
>ML796238.1:155010-182120 GCA_009831015.1 Picea engelmannii
TGAGAATATTTTTATTTCTTTCTCGAGGATCCCTAGGCGAAGCATCTCAAGGTTTCATTCTTTTTTATTTTGTCTTTTTCCAGCTACTTTTACCCTCTAGGCCTTTATCCCCTTCTTCCCACAAGGCAAGGTACAACCCTTAGATATTTGGCCAACCCAATGCCCGGACCAGTGTAATGGGATGGATGAGTGGGAAAAATATGAAAGGTGGTATGTATGGTGGGAGCGGACGATGACCTCTCATGAATCCCCCTAGTGGAAACTCAAACCCTATGGGAAGCAACTTACTAGTGCAACTTGTCATTCCCCCCAGGTGTGTTCAAGTGGAAAGGCATAAGGTCCAAGCACACTTTATAAGAAAAAAGAATTAAATGCACATATTCAAAAGTTTTGAGATCAAAGTGACACATACTATGATACCTGGACTCATTAGCTCATGGAGAAAGACCTACCTCTGTTGAAAGACCAAGCCGATGTGATGGATGTTTTTGTTGTTGACATAGTGGAGGCGTCGAAGAAGAAAAGGATGGGCCCTCCAGGGCCATGCTCAATTCGATCTGGCTCTCGGTACTCCATTTCTAGGACCTGTGGGCCTCGAGACATAATCTCCTTAGTTATCCCTAGGCTAGGGGATAACAGGACTATACAAAAATTTGAACAATTTCACCACATTACACAACAATTTATTCTCCATATTGCTAGATTTTTTTTTCATTTTCATTTAATATAATGTATGATATACTTAAATGAAGAAATAGGCCGATGATTTTGGAAATATTAAGAATGGCATGTGGCACCATATTGAAAAGAAATTATTACAGAACATTGCTTGCAAGAAGCAATATGATAGAGAACAAAATTTCACAGTAGATGTCTAGAAAGGATGGTTCATATGCTATTTTTCCTTAATCCTTAATCACTAAAGTGGGGGGATCATAATAAAATAATAGACTATAAAGTTATAAAGTAATAAATAAATGACCATCACCCACATTTACACCACTCATGACAATCACATCACCCATATTTACACTAATCATCATTTATATACGTGGAGGGTGGCATGTATTTCATGGATGACGTTCTGGTGGTATACCAAATGTTCGTTACTTCGACATGGATATTGGATTCCCTGAAGAGTTCGAGTTCAAGATCTTCGTTTCCAGGGCTCTCGGCTTTTCAAACATGATTGATCTAATTAGTTCTGTAGATAAATTGTTCTACAAGGGACAATTACTTCCCTTGCATCTTCCTTTGCGTATTCAAAGGGTGAAAAATCTAGTATCCGACACAAAATCTAAGTCCAGACTGCTTCAGATTCTGTGAATTCAGAATCTAGTATTCTTCACAGGATCTGAGTCTAGGACGCTTCAAATTTTTTGAATTTAGAGAGCTTCTGGAGAAAGGATTCCACTAACTCTGATAGTATTTGCAGTACTAGTAACAACAGTAGCGCTAATACTGGCATGAAGGAGAAATCTATAGAAACACTCCCCTCTATAATCTATGGAAAATCAAAACCACAACTTGCAACGGAGTGCATTATCTACTTGGCGGAATTTGCAGAAGGTGAAGGTGTGAGAGTGTTGCCAAGATGCAACCATGGCTTCCACATGGAATGTGTAGACATATGGCTTCGATCTCACTCTTCATGCCCTATCTATAGGCATTATCTTCTTAATCCTGGCTATAAAAAAGTGGCAAACCACATTCATCCCAACAAATTAGACGCCTAGGAAATTCAGATTCATCGACTGAGAGCTTCTCAGGAATATGGAAAATTCATCGATTTAGAGTGTGGGTTTATTCGATAGGAATGTCCTTCGCCAGATAAGTATATGGAGGGAAAGGCACCATTAATGAAATTCTTTGAAGACGACATTGTATCACCAGGAAAGTTGTGATCATGAATTCTTACTGTGAGCTGAAAATAGGGAAAGTAAGATAGAAACATCTGGAAGGTTAAATTCAGAGAACACAAATGTTCTACAATTTTTCTAGGTCATGGGGCGGTTTATCTCGAGATTGAGCTTCATCCTTCAGTTGATTTACAATGTAGAGGTACCCTACACCGATTTCCTGAACCGAGCAGAAGTGGAGGAGTCGAACCTATTTTCTCGCGGCCTCTAGGACGTCCTTCATCCATGGATAATCATGTTTGTCCCATGACGCTAGATTCAATGTTTCACCACTTCTCTGCTCAAAATCATGTCTCCGGACACTGTGAAGGGCCCGATACTCGTCTACCCTGTGAATAGAAGCAAGTATGGAATGGAAGAATCCTTTTTCTTAGATAAGTAATGAGTTATAGAGTATTAAAAAAGAAAAATATTTATAAAGCATCCATTTACAAAGTATTAATGGTAATAAATGCATAGTGAGATCTCTTCCTGTATACATCTAACCATCTATATAGACACATATTACCATTAATACTATGTTCTAGATACTTATTGTTTGCGTCCTATTTTTATTTTCTATTTGGTAAATAATAAGCTTCCAATTTTAAAATATTAATGATAGTATGGACTGTTAGACCTCTACCTCTATGCATATACATCTAACAATTTATAAAGAAGTATAATACCATTAATACGTTTCACACTAAGTGCTTATTGTTTGCCTCCATATTGACAGGTTAGTTAACCATGATGCAAGTGGAATGCGGACATGTCTGCAGTAATACCCGAGGACAAAGACAAGATATTTAAAGAAAAGATCTTTTATGCAGTGAAAGTAATACCTGAGGACAAAGATGAGATATTTTATGCAGTGGATGTGCTTCAATTTGCCCACCTACTATGCTTGGTCAGGTGTTCCTACTTGAATGAAGAGACTTTGCTGCAACTCTTCCTCACGTCGTACAACATGAAAATTATTGGACTCCTTGGGAATCCCCTCTGGTATGTTTGTCTTTATATTGCTTGGAAGAACATTGTTTCTAAAATTATAGATACACCTCCATCCAGTGTTTGAGGCGGTGGCTAGGTGGAGATGAGGAGGTGGAAAGGGTCTCAGCAACATGTTAGGAGGTGGAAAGAGGTGAGAAACATGTTAAGAGGTGGCAAGACACTAAAAAAAACTTATTTATACTTAGAGATAATGGAGATTAGTTGCGGAGGATTAGTTTCCAACCGTTTCTAAACTGTATGGCATCGTATATATACTTTGTATTTGTATTTCTCATTGATTAATTTGAACTAAGCTTGGATTTGCTTCCCCGGTCTCCAAGTGTTGTGGAGTCGGTTCTCATATTCTATTTTTAAGTTGGTATCAGAGCCGTGCGTTAAGGAGAAAGGTTGATGAAGTCTTTGTTCCATCCCGCCCCTCACATATTGTAAAGCATGTCTTTCTGGGAATCTCATTCTGTCTGCGCTGAAGAGGCAGATCGTTGTTGATCGTGGAGCGTGATTGAGCATTTACGTGGAGCGTTATATCGAGGCGTGTTGGGAGGCTGCGCGATTTGCAGAGGATATCGCTGAACTGCTGAGCGTCCCTGCTGAACGTATTCGAGGCTCACTGCTGAGGAGGATAAAACCCCTTTTGCTAATCGCTTCCAACGTTGTTCTAAGTTTGTTGATCGCTGGTGAAGGTGGATCGTTTGTGAAAGCAGATCATTGTAAAGGAGAGATCTCTGGTAGTCACTTGGAAGAGGGGTGTTGCCACCTGTCATAAGAGAACCGAGGTTTTCTCCCATGAGAGGAAGGAATCGAGGTTCTGCTGGACCGGGGAGAGGCTGCGCGACCGAGATCTGTACTATTGGTTTTGTGGACTGGGGCGGATCGCTAACAGATAGTGTAACCTCCAGGTCTGTAAGTAAATCCCCCTACCCTGTACCACCCCTCCCCCCCTCCGCCTATCTGTCCAGATCACTTGGACTGTGTAACCCAATAGCTTGCTCATACAAGATTTAATGGTTGCATACATTTGTGGGAATTATTTCATAATTAAATTGAGGGAGTAGTGAATGCGAGAGGTCTTATTGGAGTTCTGCCATTCGTAACCTCCCACGGTAAATCTTTTCTGCCACATATATTATTGTTGTCATATAAGGAAAGTGTTGGTGGAGAAAGTGTTAAAGGAGATCGTTGCTTTGAATTTTTCTGTGTAAGTTTGTTGTGTGAATGAGTTTGCAGAGATGGCGAATTTATTGGCAGAAACTTATCTCAATGAAGCTAATAAGTTAGATGGCTCAAATTTCATCAATTGGAAATTCAAAATGTAAACCTTGATGGAAGGTTATGGCGTATGGACGATCGCGAAAGGATATGAAGCGTGACCCGATGCGACGACAGGTGTGACAACGAAAACAATCCTAAATTGGGATAAGCGTGAGAACAAAGCCAAGGTATTGTTGAGATTGTTTGTTAAAGATAACATAATTTCGCATATTAGAGATGTTAAGACTTCTAGTGAAACGTGGAAAACATTTAAATATTTGTATCAAACTAATAATACGAATCACATTTTTTTCCTAAAGAGTAAATTGCTAAGTATTAAAATGGATATAAATGAGTCTGTTAGTAATTTTCTTAGGCGAATTAAAGAACCCTAAATGGAATGCTAGAGGACTATCAAATGTTTATAATAGGCCTTGCATCGAGGGAGAAAGATCCTACTTTTGAGGAATTGGCAAGTATATTTTTGCAAGAGCAAGAGAGGCACGCAAATTTGAAGCCTCAGAATTCAGACCTAGCACTATGGACAAAGAAGAGATTCCCTAAAGGGAAACCACGAGAAGGAGGCAGAGGAGGAAGTCATTTCCAAATCCAAATCAAGGTATGCCATCGAATAGAAATGAACCTAAGTGCTTCTATTGTGGTAGGACTGGGCATCTTGCTAGAGAATGTTATAAGAAGAAAAATGATGATGAGGCTAGGCATAAAAATAGAAAACATTCAGGACATTTTGCAGAAGAAAACTCGAATATTGATCCAAAATATCTCAAATTGTTTGTGTCTAATGTTGCACTGTCTGCTGTAACTGATGATGTTGATGCATGGTTTGTTGATTCTGGAGCTTCAATTCACATGACATGTAACAAGAATTGGTATATAAACTTTAAAGAAACACATAATGGTTCCCATATTTATCTTGGAGATGATCGATCTTATCAAATCAAAGGATATGGAGATATTCCAGTAACACTTCTGAATGGTACTGTCAGACACATTCGCAATGTTGTGCATGTCCCCGGGATAAAGAAAAACTTGATTTATGTTTCCACCATTACAGATCGGAATTTGAAGGTTGAATTCTTCAAGACATATTGTATAGTGAAGGACTTGCAAGATCATTACAAAATTGTTTCCTCAGGAGTCAGAGTTGGAGGTTGTACAAACTTGATATCACCAACAAGAATCATCAAACATTGACTTCTGCAACTATGCCTACAAAAAATCTTTAGCACCAAACGTATGGTCACATTAATTATCATGATTTGTTGTTATTACAAAAACAAAGTATGGTTGAAGGACTCCCTATGTTGAAGACTGAGTATGCTGCTTGTGAAGGTTGTGCATTAGGAAAGATGCACATAGATGAATTCCCCTTTAATCCTGATAGGAGAAAAAAAAATCTATTAGAACTTGTGCACACTGATGTTTGTGGACCAATGCAGACAAGGTCGTTAGGAGGTGCTTATTATTTCTTATCGTTTATTGAAGATTGCACAAGATACACATGGGTTTATTTCCTTACGAAAAAGAGTGATGTTTTTGAATACTTCAAGGAATTTAAAAACATGGTGGAGAAGCAAACAGCAAAACCCATCAAAATTGTCCACTTAGATCAAGGTGGAATGTACAGATTGGGGAAATTCATCAAGTATTGCAAATATCATGGAATAGTACAACAATTTACTGTACCCCACACTCCACAACAGAACGGAGTTGCAGAAAGGAAAAACAGAACTCTGGTGGAGTGTACACGGAGTATGATGAAAGGTAAGAATCTATCAAATGTTTTTTGGGCTGAGGCCATTAACACTTTTGTTTACTTAAATAATAGAAGTTCAACAAGGTGTCTTGATCATAAAACTCCTTTTGAAGCCTTGTATGATTCTAAACCAACAGTTAATAATTTGAGGATATTTGGGTGTAAGTATTTTGCACATATTCCAAAGGAGAACAAGAAGAAGCTTGATGTTAAATATATCAAATGTATTTTTATAGGGTACTGCTCAGAATTTAAATCATATAAAGTGTTTGATCCATCTACTCACAAAGTGTTTGCAAGTAGAGATGTAATTTTCCATGAGCAAGTAGAAGGAAACAATGAGAACAACAGTCATGAAAGATGGCATGTACTTCTTGAAGATGAGGAGGTCAAAGAAGAGAAGCAACAACAGGAAAAGGCACCCAGTGACATGGATACATCCAACAGTGAAGAAGAATCTTCACAAAACGGACAAGAACTCACTAACCAATTGAGAAGATCTTCACAACAAGTTCATCCACCTGAAAAGTATAAAGATTATGCCCTAGTGAGTAATATTACAAGTGTCATAGAAACCATGCGTTTTAATGAAGCTAATGAACATGAAGAGTGGAGAAAAACAATGGAGGAAGAATATGACTCTATAATGAAAAACAAAACTTGGGAATTGACTGAATTGCCTAAAGACAAAAATCCCATAAGATGTAAATGGATATACAAACTTAAATTCAAAGCAGATGGTATTATAAATAAATATAAAGCCAGATTGGTGGAAAAAGGGTATTCACAGAAAGAGGGCATTGATTATGCAGAAACATTTTCACCAGTAGTTAAATTAAACACTATAAGAATGTTAATTACACTAGCTACAAAACACCATTGGAAGCTTCACCAATTAGATGTAAAGTCTGCTTTTCTGAATTGTGAGTTAAAGGAGGAGGTTTACCTTACTCAACTAGAGGGGTTCTTGAAAAGTGGTCAAGAACATTTAGTATGTAAATTAAAGAAAACATTGTATGGATTGAAACAGGCACCTAGGTTATGGTATGAGAACATAGATTCCTTATTTCTTCAATAGGGTTTTATGAGGAGCAAAAATGATCCAAATTTGTATACCAAGTTTGATGAAAAGGGGCATGTTGTATTGATTTCCTTATATGTTGATGATTTAATTATTAAAGGAAATTCATAAAAATTGATTAGTGGAATTAAGAAGCAGATGTCATGGGTATTTGAAATAAAAGATCTTGGTGAGTTACATTACTGCCTAGGTCTTGAAGTTTGGAGAAATTTTGGTCAAAGCTTTGTGTCTCAAGGTAAATATGTTAGAGAAGTACTTAAGAAGTTTAAAATGGATCAATGTAAAGTTTCTTATGTTCCAATGCAACATAACACAAAACTTTATTGTGATGATGGTTCGAAGGAGGTAAATGACACAGTGTATAGACAGATGGTGGGAAGCTTGAACTATCTCACTACAACTAGACCTGACATAGCATACTATGTTAGAGTGTTAAGTCAGTTTATGGCCAAACCTCTAGAAATACATTGGAATGCAGCGAAAGGGGTACTCGGGTATCTCAAAGGCACAATTGATTATGGTATTAAATACACTGATTCATTTGATGCTAAGATGATAGGTTACTCAGATTTTAACTAGGCTGGCAATCAGATGATCAGAGATCTACTACAGGTTATGTATTTGGAATTGGTTTCGGGATTGTTTCATGGAGTAGTAAAAAGAAACCTACTGTATATTTTCCATCCACTAAGGCAGAATATAAAGCGTTGTGTGCAGCAACTTGTGAAGATTTTTGGTTGAGAAGACTACTTCAAGATGTTGGAGAAGAACAAAGGAAAGCTACGATAATCAAATGTGATAACCAGAGCTCAATCAAGTTGGAAATAATCCATTTTATCATTCAAGGACAAAGCATGTTGATACTCAGTTCCATTTTGTTCGAGAAAAGATGTAGTCTAATGACATTTCTTTAATGTATTGTAATATTAGTGAAAATGTTGTTGATATTTTCACTAAGCCTCTTGGGAAGATCAAATTTGAACTGTTTAGAGAGATGTTAGGTGTGGGTGTCAACCCTTTCTCCATTAAAGGGGAGACTTAGAGATAATGGAGATTAGTTGCGGAGGATTAGTTTCCAACCGTTTCAAATAGTTTCTAAATTGTATGGCATCATATATATACTTTGTATTTCTCATTGATTAATTTGAATGAAACTTGGCTTTACATCCCCAGTCTCCAGGTGCCGTGGAGTCAGTTCTCATCTTCTATTTATTAAGTTTTATAAACTCTGACAATTGAAGAAAACAAATAATGTACACCATGGTATCAATGTCCCATCACGAAGCATTGGACCAATAAGGAATTTTATTTAAATGATTTGTTTTTAACGATAAATAAATTTAATAGGGATTTTTCAATTTTTTTTATGAAACTATGTAAGAAACATACAAATTGCAACAATTAATGTAGCATATCGCACCCTTTAATACCCGTAAACCATCGAGGTGATTGTTATAGTCCCTAGCTGGAGGCAGGGACTAATAATAACATTGAGGAGTAATTGACATCCACCCACTTTTCCATTGCACCAAACAAACATCTTTCCATCCAATGTCTCGGTCAAAGCATCAATTGCATTGTTTTGAGTCTTCATCACACTTGACTCCACTTTTATGATAGAGTAGAATTTTACTTTCATATGATTTGTTCTTGAATGAAACTTGGTATTCTTTGTCAAATCAATAGTACTTTCATCGTCACACCATACGATCATTGGCCCTTCTTTTGAAATGAATATCTCCATACAAAGTTTGTAACCAACCACTTCGTTAAAAGATTCTATAAAAGTGATGTATGTTGCCTCTATACTAGATTGGGCAACCACTTTTTTCCTCTTGATCTAGCTCACAACACCTCCCAACAAGGTAAACACATAGGCACTTATGGACCTTTCATTATCCACACCATCACCAAAGTTAAGAGTCAACAAAACCATGCACTTGGAAGTGTGTTGCTTCCATCCCCATGATGGAAAATAGCATAATCCTTGGTGCCCTGTAGATATCTTAATATTGTCTTGACAATTTCCAATGTTGTTTCCTTAGATTGGCCATCACCCTACACACAACTCCCATTGCATGAGCTAACTCTGGTCTTGTGCACACCAACACATACATGAGCTTTCCAACCACATTGAAATATGTCACTCTTTCCATTTATTCTTCTCCATGTATAATCTTAGGACTCATGTCATTAGAAAACAATACTCCATTTGAGATGGAGTATTAACCAACATACACCTATCCATCCAAAAGAGTTCAAACATGTCTTCAACATACTTCCTTCAAGTAATTTATAATTTTCTATTGATAAATACCTCCCAAAATCCTTTTGTTGAACCCCCCTCTTAAAACATATTTCCAATAATAAAAGCCATATTTTTACTACATACCACTTTTTATACCCCTCGATACCCTACATCACCCCCCAATATCTACAATATATTGACCTTATTTTTCACAATTTTAAAACCCCCTTTATGAATGAATGTGATAAGATATTGTTTAATAAGGTGTAGCCCCCATGCCAATCAAGCATTGTATCTCTCCACAAAACATTAACTTTAAACTTCTTCTTAAAACTCCCATCTCCAATCAACAACTTTATTATCTTTGAGGAACTCTTCTAAATCCCAAGCCTTGTTTTAGGTAAGAGTCCTCATTTCCTCCTCTATGTCTTTCTTCCACTGAGTTGCCTCATCATGCACAAGATCCTCTTTCACATTTATAGCTTCATCACACATGAAAGACAAAGCAAAATAGCTAAAATCAAAGGCTCAAAACCATACCTATCGATTACTTTTCTTTTTCAAAGACTTCTTCTTAGCTCTTGATCTCTATGGTAATTTTTGGAATGCCCAACATCATCTAAAAATGACTCAATATCAGTATGGGTTCATTGATCACCTCACTTTCTTCTCTAGACATGCTAGTTTCTTGACTTGTACATGATTGGAATTCAGTTGTGTGGATCTAATAGATTGTAATTTGTGTCAACCATCTTCAATTGCTTTACTACCTAATGCCCAATTCCATATTGTTTTTTTTAACCTATGGAATTATCCCATGTTGTACCTAATCTATCTAAATAACATATATATCACGATGTCCTCCAAGAGGTTGTTCTTTGAATATCACATCTTGAATATGGGTATGGAATTGTTTCGATAGGATCCATGACTTGTATCTCTTGATCTGTTCACTATGGAAAATATGAAAGTTGAATGCACTTGAAAAACTAACTGTTGAGTTTATTCATGTTTTCCTAGGGCACATGCATGTAATCCTCACATCCAAACTCTAATATATGATACAAAGGGATTTTTTCCACTTCAAACTTCCTTTGGTGTCTTACCACCTAATATGGAGCTAGGTGATAAATTGTTCAAATAATTTATTGTATGCACAAATTCAACCCAAAATGTTTTTCTTAATCCAACATGCACTCTCATGATTCTAGCATTCTCCAACAAGGTCTTGTTGAACCTTTCAACAACTCCATTTTATTGAGTTGAATATGGAGTTGTATTTTTCATTACAATACCATGTGACTTGCAAAATGCATCAATTTCTTTGGAAAATACTCACCATCATTATCACTCCTCAAGCCTTCACCTTCTTGTTAGTTTTAGTTTTAACTTTACCACAATTATGTTGAGGACCTCTAGAGCATTGCTCTTCAACTTTATAAAGTAGAACCATGAATTTCTAGAGATTCAATAGGTGACAAAATATTTAGACCATCCAATGAATTAGAACCATGACTTTCTAGAGAAGTAGGTGACAAAATATTTAGACCATCCAATGGAAAGAAAAAAATATAGGCCTACAAATTTATGAATTTACAAACTCAAGAATGTGGAGTTCTCTAGTCACTTGAAGAAAGGGGAACTCTTTTATGTTTCCCATGGACACATACTTCACAAACAAAAAATAATCAAGCTTTATACCTTGTAATCTACATGCAATGTTCTTGGTGCACATCTGTCATTGGGTCTTCTCTCCAAGATGTCCCATCCCCCATTGCCACAACATCAATCTTGACATCTCTATTGAGTCAGATAGGTTAAGGCCAATCCAAGCAATGGCCTTATCATTTATCTAATCTCAATCCTCATGCTTCGTAGTATTAGGATCCTTGTCATTTACAACAACATCCTTCAACACTCTCTCAATAAGAAAATATGCCATTTTCAATTTCCAAATATTGAAATTGTCATTAGTAAATTTCTTGTTCCCTTGTTAGAATCCATTTTCTACTACAAAAGTCCTTAAAACCTCCCACTAAAGTTTAGATGAATGAAACATGCCAAAATAAACCTCAATCACAGAGAACTAAACTAAACTATAGAAGTGAAACACAAAAACATACAAACATAAGCTCTCCTCCAACACAATGAATCAGGATGTTGATTTTCCTCAACATGACAATAAAGGCATCCCCTCAATGACAACAAATCTCATACACCAATTATTAACTTCATAGTAGAAATTAACAATATGCATAAATTTAATAAAAAAAATAATAACATGGAAAATTATTCACAATACATACATAAATATAATACTCATAAGAAGAATATAAAACACAATTGTTGTTCAACTAAGTGACCACTAAATTATTGATTAAGAATGAACAATATCAATGAGTAGATACAAGATGCCAATGAATTTTCTCATTGATCTCCCATTTCTTACACTTACACAAAAAAAAATTCTAATGGACATAACTCAACATGGCATCCTTAGATGAAATAAGGATTATTCTCACCTAACACAACACATTGTAATAATAAACATCCATACTCATTAATAAATAATTATGTCATTTAATAGGCATGTTGGCTTAGGATGCTTTATGCATCTTAATTAATTTTAATGTTAGAGGAGTAATTGGCATGCTCCCCTAACAACAAGAAGAAAGAGATACGCTTGCATATGTAAAACAACATTCTTTGAGGTCCCATGTTGGAAATTAGAGAAGATTAAACATTGATCATACAGAGAAATAAAAATGTATTTTCCACCTTTTTATTATCAATTTAAAGTCTTAATATTTTTATATGATTAAGTCACACACTTTTTTTTATGGTAAGACCCCTTAGTTTTTGGCTGGAGTCAAGGACTTATCCCCCACCAAATTTCCCTATACAATTACCAAAATCTATTCATATCTACTTGGATTGGACTTTGAGATTTGAAGTTAAAGGGTTATCACTCCTAAAACATGTCACTTTAAAGATTCTCAAGTTAGATTAGAGAGGCACCATCCCTCCAAAAATTGAACTCTAGCTAGTGATGAAAAAATCCCACCAATTAATCACTCAACCACATCTGAATGAGGTACACATTTTTACAAGCAATTTTGAATTATCAATGAACTCTACGTATGCATATGAATGTAAATTATAATATTACTATGATGCATACAATAAATAAAATACCTACACTTTATGTGGATGGTGTAATTTTCATTCCAACATGATCCCTATGGCCAAACACCCAACAAGTTGATAAATTTTTTGTTGTTACATTTGATATTGTATGTCTTTTTCATTCAACATTGTCACCATTTTTGGTGAAAAGTATTCAAGAAACCAACTTTATCTATAGCACATTATTCAAACCATGGATTCTCTCGAAAGAATAGCATGACTCTATGCTTTTCTTGTCTTATTTATAAATATTGTACCCATACTCCCTCTCAACTAACCATTTTGACGGTTTTCCTTGCTCTATCACACACACAAATATAATTCCTTATTGATCTCTCTATATTTGCTATTTATACATAAAAATGTTAATGTACATGATTCTTAGCATAGTAACCCTAGATGAAATTATTATTATTCTTATTTAACACAACATTTTAAAATAATAAACATTCCCATTAATAAATGAATAACTATGGTATTTAATAAGCCTATCGGCTTAGTATGCTTTATCTATCCTCATTAATTTCAACATTGAGAATAATTGGCACAATCTCCAACTAGAAGGGAGATGAACTCATGCATATTTGAAACAAAATTCTTTGGGGTTTCATGTTGAAAATTTGAAAAGATCCAACAATCACAAAGAAGAACAAAGACATAGTTGCCACTTGTTATTACCAATGTAAATTGTCAATATTTTAAATATTTTTACAATAAATTTCAAAATTTTGGTAGACTCTAGGTAGGTGAAAAGACTATACTTATGTAGATAACCAATAGTTATAAGATTACAATGATGCATGTAATTAATAAAATATCTAGTGTAACAAATTTGTGTGGATGGAGTAAATGCAATTCCAATAGGTTCATGTGGCAAAACATATAGCAAGTTGATAAAATTCTTGTTATGAACTCCCTTTTTATGTATGTAATTAATATTGCATGTTTTTTTTTCCGAACATTGTTGTAATACTATTAGGCTAAACCCCAATTGTAAATGTACATTTACTTTATAGGCTGGTGAGACAAGATGTTTTGGGCCTAAGTGCCTTTGTATATATGTTTTGAGGTCGGAGTGCTTGTGTGATGTAGGCCATGGAGCCTATGAGTGGAAAGGCTAGTGAGCCTAAAAAATGTAATATGTAATGACACTTAGATATATTAATCAAACACATCACTATTGCAGACCAAGTCAGACAAAAGAGTATGGGGGGCTAAGAATCCACAAGAGGGAAAGGGGGATAGGACTTGAAAGGAAAAGGGGCTAAGTCAAGGGGACTTTAGCCAAGGAATAAAATAATATTATTCTGAATTCCTAATTCTTGTGATATTTTTTTATGCTAAGTTCCTAAGTGAGGGAACGAATCACCAAGTAGAGTCAAAGGTAGTTCCTAGAATGACAAGTGTCAATATAGGAAAATGTATTCATAATGTTGGGAACTTAGTGTAATTACAATCATTCACTCACCCATTCATTCCATTCCACTATCTGTATCATTTCATGGAGAGTGGGAGTTGTGAAGTCGATTGTTACCCAGTAAATCCTTGGTGGTTTGAGCTGAAGAAGTAGGTTGTCGGGCTTGTGGAGCATTCTCTTTAGGTGACAGAATTGATGGGAATAGGGTTCCCTATGTGTTGGCCTAGTGGGTGGTGTAACTCTTAGAAAAATCTTATGTTCCAAGGGCCATAGAGGTCTGAGACTCCCTGGCCAACCTGTTGTTGAAGCTTTGGAAGGAAGTGGGACAACAAAAGGATTGTTGAGAAGAGAAAAGGTACACTTCCTAGGGTGGGACAGGCTGTGGGGAATGAGAGGTTGTGGGTAGGAATCGTTGCAAGAGTTGGAACCTAGGTCTATGATTATTGGTGTTGTTTTTCAGACCTAGTTTGGCTTAGGTAGCATTTTCCCCGATGGTGTCGTAGCCTCAGCTCAGGGGTGACCTATTTTTGAGAGTGTATGAAGAACAAAGTCTACGACTGAGAGGAACCTCTGAGGTGTGCAGTCAATCATTGGTTTTAATTAAAATATAAGTGTATTTTATGTTTTTACAATGATTTATGTGTGGTTAATTATGTTAACTTTGTTATGGTATATTTGTATATATTTATGCATGCATTTTATGCTGTTAGAACTACATATTCATTGCATATGTAGGGAATGGTAATTATGAAATGGTATCAAAGAATTGTTTTTCTATGGTGTGGATCAGCTTGGAGGGTGGGGATGTTACATTGTGGTATCAAAGCCATAGGTTCAATAATGAGCCTACATGGGTCAGATTGAGAATGTGAAAGCTGAAATTGCAAAATTAAGCTCAAAGGATGCATGCAACTCATTTGTCAATATAACTACCATGGAATTAAGGGAAAATTCATGAGGAATTTGAGGAAATTGAACCCATGGGTTAAAATCCCCAATTTAAACCTTATTTCGAGAATTTTTGGGCCTATAAATTGTCAAATTTTGGTCATTACAGAGAAATTGGAGTGAAATTGGGTGAAATGAGGAAAAATCCCCAATTTCTATAGTGAAATTCATTGAAAATTCGATGTGGGTGTGTCAAATTTCGGGTGAAAAGGTTGAATTGAAATGCACTGTAAGGTACCAAATCTATTACAATCGTTGAAAACAGAAATATTGCAGAGAATAACAATGGAAAAACATAATAGATGAAACCATAGCACCAAAATAATACCTTTATTGATAGGAAACAATGTTCACTTGCCTCTTCGAGGGGGCAACCTCCAGCAAAGCAACACTCTATTACAATAATTCTCTAGAAAAAACTTCCCATGCCCTTGACTCCTATTTATACTAAATATATCTATCAAAAGAACAATCTAGAGGAAGATCTTCTAGAAGTGGAAGCTTCTATTAGGTCTTCTTACATTTGACTTATTCTTCCTTATTACTAGGCCTTATTAATATTGACCTTTATTACATGGAAAACATATTATTCTACCTATGTGAGGGGTTAGGGAGGTTAGTTCCCTAACATGCACAGGGCCTAAAATTTCCACAACAATCTTAATTTCATAGTTTCATGGCGGCCATAGCGAAATTTTTTGAAATTATGAATTTTTGAAAATATGGGAAATTTTGACATTTTGGAAATTTTGGGTAATTTTTCGTACCATGATGTCAACATGATGTGGAGGCCATGTGGTAGTGACATCGCAGTAGTGACATGGAATTCCATGGTGGAAGGTCCACGATGGAATGTTGGTGGTACAATGGCATTCAGTGGCCCAGTGGCAGGACAACCATCGAGGCAATATCGATTGATACCATAAGTGGTATTGCAGGGGTATTGAAGTGGTTTTGGGAACGATCATTGGGGATGCGAAACCAATGAAAAAATGTCACATATCAAGGTGGGATTTTAGTGTCACATTGAAAAGGGGGTGTTAACCCTCGCGTGTGTTAGTGATGTGACATGGACCCTCCGTTGTTGATCTCCCCTGGTCTCCTTTGTTGGATCTAGGGAGCATGCAAATTCGAGTGTCGCATCACGAACGTGGTGTTAACCCTCGTGCATGTTAATGATGTGAAATAAATGTGGGCCTTTGATCTCTTGATCATCTCCACCATTGGATCGCGGGGGAGGTGAAAGTTCGTGCGCTAAGGTAAAGGTGCGGGATGGGACCCAACCATTCTCGCAACCAATGAGAGGGTGTCAGGTGGAGGTCTAACAAACAAGGTGGGAACCTTGTCCCATCCAAGGTTAGTTGTGTTCCAAGTGGGAAGTTGGTATAGGTGGGCCTATAAACAAAAGTACTTTATTAATTATAAAATGCGATAAATGTAAAGGAGGAAAGAGGAATGAAAAGGGAAGAAGAAGAGGAAAGAGACAAAGACAAAGGTAAGGGGATGATGAGGCAGGGCCAGGGTGTACAAGGGGATGCCATGGTGTCACCTCGGGGTTCCATGTGGACCTAAATCACCACATCAATAGCGATATCAGCAGAAACCAGTCAAATTTCTTAGAAAATTATTAGGGTTTTGAAGGTCATAATCTTGCAGGGGCATTTTGAGGCCATAAATAACATTTTTAGGAGTTCGAATTTCACAAAAATACAAGTGCCAAAGGCACTAAAGATGGTTTCTACTTCTTAAATGAAAGAGATCAGTGAGATGTTTCCAACAAGCTATCATGGGAGAAAAACAAAGCTTGTATAAGGAAGTTACAACCTAAATAGTGGAAGGTATAATTTGACTACCAGTTTACTTCTAGAGGGCATAACTCCATGCTCAGAAGTTGGTTTGGGGAATAGGAGTAGTCTATGAAAAAATCATGAACCATAGAAGATATCCATGGATCCAGATTAGGAATATGTGTACCTAAAAGTGTACATAATGAAAGAGAATATTCTTGTAGCATTCAGTGCTAAAAGGGGAAAACATCAAAACTTCAACATGATATACCTAGTAGCCCGAATGCCTAGATGAAGGTGAAATTTGGATAGATTGCTCAAATTAAAGGCATGAAGAAAACCAGTTAGGATTCTGTGAAAATTACAAAGGAGTGGGTGTTTGGAATTAATTTCACCAGATGAAAGGTGCACAAAACAAGGAATTAACAATGTTCAGATGACTATAACGTTTTGCTCAGAGCTAAGATTTGAGCAAGAAAATAGTCATTCGAAAGGTATTGGATAGAAGAATCCAGATATTCACCCATAAATTTGAATTGAGTAGTAAAATTCACAAGAAATTAGAAAGAATAGTTTTGGTGCACTTAAAGGGAAAAATTATGCATAATTTTATGGAATCGTTGAATTATTTTGTTTAACAAACCATTTCAATGCACATTTTCCATAATTATGAGCATGAAGAGAATAAAGTAGATTCAACAGAGAGAGACTAGAGACATGGAGGATGATCAAAGAACCTACAGTCGTGATGATGAATTCATGGGATTACACATTGTCTTAGGTACTTCAAAAACTAAATCAAATGGACATAGAGAAGGAAAAGTAGAAAGCATAAATTTAGTGGAGACAATAAAGAGTCTAGAAAGAGATGTGATGAGCTATAATGTTGATAATGAGAGTCTTATGAAAGCTCAAGAGACATAGAATGAATTTAATATAAATTTATTGTAGAGCTTGGACATGATAGAGAAGAAGGTGGATAAGGAGACAGATTCAAGTAAGTCAAAGAACCATAGATCTCATTCCAAAAGGAAGAATTTATAAGTGTTGGTAGACATCATCATCACTCACCAAGACACTCTGTTACAAGAGAAGAAACCAATCTAAGTTTATCTCCTATCAAAAATCATAAGAGGAGGTCTGGAGTGGATGAACTAGATGGGGATATGAGAAAGATCAAACCTCCTACCTTTGATGGTGAGCATAGGAAAGATGAGGATGCAGAGGCTTAGATTTTGGGGATGAATAAATACTTCTAATCGCAAAATTATTCCTCATAGGAAGAAGGTATAATTGCAATTTACCAGCTTAAGGGAAAAACATCAATGTGGTGGGACCAAATCGTCTAAGTAAAGCACATTGATGATAAGAATATCACTTAGAGGCAGTTCAAAAAGTATTTTCATAAGAAATACTTGTCCAAGCCTTATTATGATAGGAAGATGAAGGATTTCTTTGAACACAAGTTTGGGAGCATGACCATGGATGAGTATGGGATAATATTCTTAGATTTGTTGATATGGATTTATGAGTGGAATGAAATGATACATAGATATACAAAGAACAATAACAAAGATACAAAGAAAATTAGATACTATTCAATAAAGAAATATGTTGAAACTGTAAAATGCAGAATGAAACAATCTTGCTCAAATGGTGGTATCTAATCTCTAAGAAAAGATGTGGTAGTTACACACATTCATTTGAGAATATTACAATGAGGCCTCTATGACTTTTTAGCGTCAATAAGTAATCAGAAAACCCTAGACATCCAAAAACTTAACCCTAGGAAGCACCAAAAGTCATGTGGGCCCCAATGGGGTAAGTTGGTACATCAACTTCTCGGGGTTGTAACTTTTACATACAATCTATGTTTTAGGCACACGATATCCCATTGGAAAGGTATATGCTAGGACTACACATTATTCCATCACACCGTGACTTTGTCGACAATGTATCTGTGGTGGGCCCAAAAAATGATGTTTAAGTCCTCAAAAGAACCCTAGAAGTTTAGGACCCGAAAAGCTAGACAAAAACTACCAAGATGAAAATAGTATGTGAGTCAGTTCGAAGAGGTGTGTGGCCATATATATCCACTTGGATCAATTATCCCCCCTTAATAAGAAATGGTCTCCATTGAGTTGAGTTCCCCCATCGGATGAGGAAATTTCTGTTGAATTTGGCCCCGGGTGAGCCACTTGCCTTGGTGCAAGAGTTTCCCTGCTTTGACAACACGATAAATCTGAATATTTTGTTGGCGAGTACCCTTGACCTATGTGTCCACAATATTATCAACGGATTCTTGTTTCATTCATTCAGGGTTGAGCTCTATCGGTTTCAAATGTTCTACTATCTCCGAGGTGTCCAATAATGGTGGAAAGTATGGCTGAAGGAGGTCCACATTAAACATTGGCCACAAGCCAAGGAAGGGGGGAATGTTGATCTTAAAAGAATTGTAACCCACAACCTTGGTGATGGTTTAAGGTCCATAGCAGAGCAGACGAAGCTTCCGATGGGGTCCTGTAAGGCATTATTTCTGCAAATGAAACCAAACTTTATCACCCATATGAAATTTGTGGGGCACCCGATGTTGATCATGGCACTACTTGTACTTGGCATTGGACTTATTAAAAATATCCTAAATCTATTGGTGAATGTGATCAATTCAAAAGATAGAAAAATAAATCAAGAAAGAATATAATGTAAGAAGGAAGACAACGCACAGACAAAAGAATAAAGCAAGAAAGAGAGAGAATAAAGCGCGAAAGAAAGCAAATAGCACATTCTGGAAATAAAAGAACAACATAAAAGTTGCATGAAGAGAAAAAAGAAGAAGAAAGAAAACAACCAATTAACTAAAGTTGGTTATGCCATGCATTGTAATGGGCTATTTTTTGGATAAATAGTCTAGATATTTTGGGTATAAATATGTAATGGGTTAGAAGTTTTAGAGGGGTCTGAAGTCTTGAGAGAGAGAGAGGCAGAGGGAAAGAATATGCAAGAATCGTGAATGTAATAGTCAGTTGGTAAGATGAAACATGAATAAAGAGAGAGTTTAGAGATAATATGGTGTCTTGTATTCTTTACTTGTCTATGTGTGATTATGAATGATGTTGCTATGCTTCATAGACTAGACTTAGTTTGTGGATTAATTATGGTGCAATCTTCATGACTGACTCTGAGAATATTTGTAATAATCGAGACTATTTTATCACGCTAACTAGAGATAACTCATAAAAAGTAAGAATGAATCATTTGTCTGTCTCCCTTTCCCTTACTACTACAGAAACATGGTTCTTGTAGTCCCAATAGATACCTCGGGTGAGACTTCATTTGTGCGAGCAGGTGATGCTGAAAGGGATGGTGTCTAGAGGGTTTGTTGGTCACAGGTAAACCGAACCTTGGGTCTTACAACTCGTGTGCAGAACAAATAATCCAACAGATGTCGACTCGATTGAACAAATATATGAAGACAAATCCTACAAGTTCATCTAGAGTATTCAACAGGTACACCAGATAGTCCAGGAACAATTGGAAAAGAGCCAAGCCCATTATAAGGAAAGGCATGAAAAGCATTGGGTAGATCATCAATTCCAAATAGGCGATCAAGTATGGTTGTACATTAGCAAAGATAGGTTGAAGGGTGAAGGAAATAATATCAAGCCCATCCTATATGGACCCTTCACCATCTTAGAAAAGATTGGCACAAATGCTTTTTGCCTAGAGTTACCACCATACATCCAGATATACTCAGTTGTGAATGTAGAAATCTTGAAACTTTGTGAGCCTCTGATGATCATGTATCAAAGGGAGAGTGTTTCAGCACCTTCGATTGATGATTTTTCTCCTAATTATTTGGATGAATTGAAGGAAGACATCATTCTGGACAGAAGGACAAGGACGTCACATAAGGGTGATGTTGAATATCTTCGAGTGGGACTTAAAGGCACACATCCAAGCAAGGCATGGTGGATCGAGAAGGGGAAAGTGAGGGAGAAATTCCCTCAGCTATCTGTTGATTAATAAGGATTTTGGAGGTCCAAAAGATTCTCAGTGAGGAGAAATTATCTAGGAGGATACATAAAGGCTCAAAATTTGAAGTCCTAAAATCTCAGCAAAAACAACACCAAGTCATAGAGCTCAACGAGAGATTTCCAACGGTGCAAACAATACCTCAATCGACCTCTGTATGAGGAAGTTATTGTTGGTCAAAGTTTCGATCAAGCATGGAAAATTTGGGGCCAGCTAATGATGTCCACATGACATCAACATGTTGATGTGGCAGCATGAGAGGTTGCTATGTGTCATGCAGATTTGGCATTTTCAGGGGTCTAAATTGACCGGTTAAAATGTTCCACGTGGAATTTGTGAAAATGTCGCATGGCACTATATGAACACCATGTGGTAGTATGGTGTTGACTGGATCGCTGACGTGGTGCTAGTGCAGGAGCTGACATGTTGTTGACTGGGTCGCCGAGTAGATGGATAACAAAGACACCATACGATGATTGGGTTGTTGACTATATGATGATTGGACAATAAAAGTATTCCATGTGGCCCAATCAAAAGGTCACCCACAAGCCAAAACAACCCAATGCTCGCCAAAATTAGACTGGTCAAATGAATAAATAAGTGATTAATGTTTAATCCGGTTTAACCACTAGCTTAATATGGTTTTAAAACCATTGATTACGAGGTTACATTTAACCAAACAATAATATATAACAATAATGTACCATATGGGGAGGCCGTAGAGTTTGACCCCCAGACCTCCCCCTAAACTTAGCGCCAAGTTGCTAATACACCAAAGGTGGCGCCTTTGGTAAATCCGCCCCAACTTTAATATTTAAACCATAGTTTTCCATTCGATAGGAGAGGATCCGATGTTCCCATCCACAAACACGATTTTCATTGCATTCCTGCAATTAATGCAGATAAGTATGGCTATTGTGGCATATATTTCAAGGCAAGGAGCTTAGGAGGGTCCCAGAAGTGACAGTGACGGAATTGTATGAAATTATAGTCATTTTTGCATGATTTTTTTAGCCGAGTTCACTGGTGTAGTCAAAATATGGATCCAAGCAGCGTATTTTCAGGGTATCGCTGGAATTAAGGTATTTCCATGTATTCTTCCAAAATTTTACTGAGATAATATTAAGGCCTCTCCATTGAGAAGTGGGCCCGAAGATGTAGTCCATCTTTGGGACGAACTTCGTTATTAAGTCTAGTGCAATTATTTCTTCTCGTTATTTCTCCATGTGTATGATTTCTTCATGTATGTTGCACATATGCTTTGTTCATTCTCTTTAATGCAATTCATGTTATAGTCATTGAATAAAAGATCCTGGATCATTGAATGACCCCTTTCAATCCGCTTAGGATTCTTCTTGACTTCATTTTCTTTTGTTGTCTTAGAATTTGATTCATCGCCAATATCCACTTCATCTTTTCTTAATTTAATATATACATGTTCTTGCTGATAAAATATATGCTCATCAAACACAACATATCTGTGTATTATCACCTTATTTACTTGAGGATCAAACATGTTGTAACTTCTTGTTTCAATACTATATCCAATAAAAATGCACTTCCCAATTTTATCATCCAATTTTCTCCTCTTTTCTTTAGGAACATGTGCATATGCAGTGCAACCAAAACATTTCATGTGTGCAACACTTGGTTTGTAACCTGACCATGCTTCTTCTCAAGTCAAATTCAATATTTCTCTTATAAGACATTTGTTGAGAGTGTAAATTGTTGTCTGAACTGCTTCAACCCAAAATTCATTTCCAAGAGACTTGGTTTTCAACATGCTTTGAGCCATTTCAACTATGGTCTTGTTTTTCTTTCTGCAACTACATTTTGTTGAGCCGAGTAGTAATTTGTAAAATCTTGTTGTATTCCATTCTTCTTACAGTAATTCAATAATTCATTTGACTTATATTCTCCCCCATTATCTATTCATAGGGTGAGAATTTTAAAACCATTTTTATTTTAAACTAATTCCTTAAACTCAATAAAATGAGAAAACACTTCAGACTTCTCTTGCAAACAATACACCCAAGTTTTCCTGGAATAATCATCAGTGAAAGTGACAAAATAAAATTCATTTCCAAAAGACACAGACTCCATTGGACCACACAATTATGAATGTACTAGTTCTAGACGTTCTATAGCCTTCCATGTTCTATTTGAGAAATTGTCCTTGTGTTGTTTCCCAAAAATACACCCTTCACATACTTCATCATCCATCTTGATATAAGGAAGACCATTCACCATATTATGCTTCCTTGACAATACCAAACTCTGAAAACGAAAATGTCCCATCCTTAAATTCCAAAGCTTGTTTTTCATGTTTTATGTAACATTCAAACCATGTGAGTTACTTGAATAAAAAGAAATCTTTAATATTTTGTCTTCAGTCACCTCTCCTCTTTCTACTGTTGCATTTTTATTCAACTTATCCATGATTAAGCACTCTTTATTATCAAACACTAACTTGTAGTTTCACTCCATCATATAACCTACAAAAAGTAGGTTCTTCTTCAATGTTGGTGTCAACAATGTGTCCTCAATAAACTTCTTCTTTCCATGCAACGTTGGAATTGGAACCGTTCATTTCCCTTTAACTTCATAAACTCTATCATCACGAAAGATAAATTTATCATAATAGTTGTCATTTATTCTAGTAAACAACTCCTCCTAAGATGTCATATGAGTTGAACATCCCGAATCAATATACCAAGATTCACTTTCTTCATTATGTTCCATAAAAATTGATATGAATAACTTCTCATTCCTTGTTTCTTCAACAACTATATTGTCACCTTTATGTTCCATATCTTGCAATTTTGCATAACAATATTTTTCAAGATGACCAAATTTATGACAATAATAACATTGTGGTCCTTGTCTTTCTCGAGATCCATCTATTCCTCTTCCTCTTCCATGAGATACTTCTCTGCTTCTTCCTATGAACTGACTTGGAATTCTTCCTCTTCCTCTTGAAGTAGATGCATTCCCTTGATAATTTTGTGATTGTTGTGGATGCCTATTATGATTCTAATTACTATATTGACCTATGATTATTCTTCTTCCTCTATAACTTGTGGAAAAAACATGTTCCAATTCCTCATTTGGATTATTTTCTTCAACGGTTAGCAAAAATCCACCCAATTCATCAATTTTCATTGTGTTTAAATATTTGGAGACCACAATACTAGTGGTGACCATCTGAAACTTGGGCATAACACTTCTTAAAATTTTCTCAATTAGTATTCTTTCTGGAACATCTTCACCTAATGACCTCATTTGATTAACAAGATCTTGTATTTTTGTGATGTAATCGTGAATGGATTCATTACTTTGCATATTTGCATTTTCAAAATTCCACCTTAATGTTTGCAATTTAGCTACAAGTACACCTTCATATGTGTTCTTTAATATATCCCATGCTTGCTTGGATGATTCTACATTATTGATTCTTGGAAATATAGATTCTTCAACTTCTCTCCCTATAAGAGAAAGAGTTTCATTATCTTTCTTTATAAGTTCCTTTAGAGATTTCTTGTCATCGACACTCAACACTTTGAATTATTTAGTATAAGGCATAGAATATCCATCAATTACAAGTTCCCATAAATATTTAGTGATAAATATGGGTTGCAAGTGTTTTCTCCAATAAAAATAATTAATTCTTGTGAGTTTGGAAGCACAATATTGCTTGTCACCATTGGAGATAGAGAGAATACACAAAAAATCAATACAATGTGTCCCACTTCACTCTAGACGAAAAACAATTGTACCAAATAGAGACTCAACCACCACCAAATAAATTATCTTTTTATTAATTGGAGGAGTACAAAAAAGAGCTAAGAAGCTCAATTACAATCAATTCTTCTTTCACAGTATGAAATGATGAAGTGAAGAAGAATACCAAATGAAGAATATAATTCCTTTACATACTTTTCAATATCTCAACCTTAGGAGCTCTATATTTTAAAATTTATAAGTGATAGGCGCTCATTTTCAAAATACTAGAACCATCATCTTATAAACAAACTTCAATGTGCATACTCATTTAAGCTTCATGGACCCTTTTTGTTATATTTTATTTATTTTGTGATAATTTGAAATCTTAATATATTAAAACATACATTTTTACTTTATTGAGCTCCCAAGAAAGTACAAATGACTTTCTTGGATAAATAATATACTCCACACATAGGTTCAAATTCTCCACATCAAACACTCCACAACATTCAATGCTCTAAGGATGCCTCTCTACCGTCACAAATAGGGTTGAATCAACTAGTCCACTTTGTGCATGAATTAAATGCACCAACAATTAATCAAACACACCAATGGTTCAACAATCACACTCCTTGCTAACCAGTCACACGCCGCACCTCTTGCACTAGTCACATGCCAAGCGCCATGCCACTTGCACCAATCACATGCCAATCATGCCTTCCTTAACTAATAACTTGACACGCACATGTTCGATTCAACCAAACACACTGCTCCACGCTTTCTCGACCACGACTGCTGCAAAATCCATGCAACAATTCACCTTTGCTTTCATCCAACACACACACCAATCAACACACACCTCTCATAATCAATTCCTAGTCCGTATAATCTCACTCTGATACCAAATGAAGAATTGCACTAGCACAATAATGGAGCAAATACATGTCTCAATAATTCACACCTAGCTCAAGCTTGATCATTAATACGAGTAATATTTATGCATGAGAGGAGATGTCTCGGGAAACTATCATCTCCTACAATCACTCAACAATTACTCCTCAATTCACTCAACAATCTCTCAAACATATTTCTCTAACTCTAATTAAACCTTCGAGATATAACAATAATTGATCTAGAATATTTCCAAATGCAATATTATTAAAACACAAAATTAGGAGTGATGTGTGTATAAGGTGTATCATTTGTATTATCTAATATTGAATCTCCTTGAAAACACTCTTCTATGAAACCATCGATACAATGCATACACATATACTTAATATATATGAATTTATTAATTTTAATAAATCAAAAGTACATAAAGGATAAATAACAAGTATACTTACATCAACATTACTAGTGTCCTCTACATTGGGAGATGAACCTTCATCGCATACATTTAATCAATTGAGCTTTTTAACAATTTCTTCTACTTTTTAAAAAAAATTCTCTTCTCTTTGTGCAAAAATCTACATAATATTCATGTACAAATCATGTCAACACTACAAATATATAAGTCATGTCAAAACTACAAATATACAAGTCATGTCAACAATATAATGTTTGAAAAATAACAAATTTGATATAAAATTGTGGTATAAAAATACTATTTTACTTACTTCATTGACATAATCATTGAATGGGATATTATTGTTGTCCATATTTGAAGGTGAAATTTCATTAGAACCACTTGAATCTCTAAATAATTTTTTAATTTCAATCCATCTCAACGTTTCTTCATGTCGTTTTGTTTCATTTGTTTTATAGACATCTAGGCGATGGGAAATTCTCTCTAGGGTCTCGATACTCAACTCATGTTCATGACTCACATTCTATTAAGAAAAATCATACATGTACAAAGTTAACATGAGTATTATTTATAAAATTGGATAAAATGAAAGCATAATATGAAACTTTAATATGAGCATACCTCTTTAGATATCTCTTGTTCTAGTAGACACCTAGTTTTTAAGAGACATTTTCATGTGAAACTCAAGACGAAGGATTCTTAGTTCATTATTATTTTGCACTACCTTAGGAACTTCTTTTGGCCAATGGGAATCATGAGCACATGGTCGACCCTTTTGACGAGGTGGAATTGGATCAGGTTGATGGAATCTTTGACAATGTTTATTAAATGCATCAATGTAGTAACTGCATATTTATTCTTGCAATTACCAATTATACAATAATGAAGGGAATTAAATCTTGGTCATTTAACTATTTTGAAACCCAACTCTCCCACTTGAGGCTCCATAAAAAAATGTTGATAAATATATCAAATATAAGATAAGAATATTTAATATCATGAGCTAGTTTGTATATTTAAGACTAACATGTTTATATCGAACAATTACAAAAATTTTAGTCTATAAGGTAAATTCCTATATCCATATTCGTTTACCTCCTAAAATCCTTATATACATAATTGTCACGGCCCCACAACGTTCCTTGTGATTGTGAACCTCTTGAGTTGGTGCGACACTGCAACTTTTCATGCTAGGTTGCTTGGCAACACCAAGGTTACTTCGCCCGGACTACACCTCTTCACCTATAGCATACCCATACTCCGTTTTGGGCTACCAACAAGTCACACTCCTACTCTAGTGCAACTCTTGTATACTTATACATTTGTTAACTACTTTAACACTTAGTCATTTTTAAGCATACATCCATGAACATGAGAAGCCAAGAGAAAAACAACAGAACAAATGAAAGACAAACATAGATACAATGCAGGTGGCATGAACC
>ML796238.1:182220-210960 GCA_009831015.1 Picea engelmannii
ATTGCTCTTCAACTTTATAAAGTAGAACCATGAATTTCTAGAGATTCAATAGGTGACAAAATATTTAGACCATCCAATGAATTAGAACCATGACTTTCTAGAGAAGTAGGTGACAAAATATTTAGACCATCCAATGGAAAGAAAAAAATATAGGCCTACAAATTTATGAATTTACAAACTCAAGAATGTGGAGTTCTCTAGTCACTTGAAGAAAGGGGAACTCTTTTATGTTTCCCATGGACACATACTTCACAAACAAAAAATAATCAAGCTTTATACCTTGTAATCTACATGCAATGTTCTTGGTGCACATCTGTCATTGGGTCTTCTCTCCAAGATGTCCCATCCCCCATTGCCACAACATCAATCTTGACATCTCTATTGAGTCAGATAGGTTAAGGCCAATCCAAGCAATGGCCTTATCATTTATCTAATCTCAATCCTCATGCTTCGTAGTATTAGGATCCTTGTCATTTACAACAACATCCTTCAACACTCTCTCAATAAGAAAATATGCCATTTTCAATTTCCAAATATTGAAATTGTCATTAGTAAATTTCTTGTTCCCTTGTTAGAATCCATTTTCTACTACAAAAGTCCTTAAAACCTCCCACTAAAGTTTAGATGAATGAAACATGCCAAAATAAACCTCAATCACAGAGAACTAAACTAAACTATAGAAGTGAAACACAAAAACATACAAACATAAGCTCTCCTCCAACACAATGAATCAGGATGTTGATTTTCCTCAACATGACAATAAAGGCATCCCCTCAATGACAACAAATCTCATACACCAATTATTAACTTCATAGTAGAAATTAACAATATGCATAAATTTAATAAAAAAAATAATAACATGGAAAATTATTCACAATACATACATAAATATAATACTCATAAGAAGAATATAAAACACAATTGTTGTTCAACTAAGTGACCACTAAATTATTGATTAAGAATGAACAATATCAATGAGTAGATACAAGATGCCAATGAATTTTCTCATTGATCTCCCATTTCTTACACTTACACAAAAAAAAATTCTAATGGACATAACTCAACATGGCATCCTTAGATGAAATAAGGATTATTCTCACCTAACACAACACATTGTAATAATAAACATCCATACTCATTAATAAATAATTATGTCATTTAATAGGCATGTTGGCTTAGGATGCTTTATGCATCTTAATTAATTTTAATGTTAGAGGAGTAATTGGCATGCTCCCCTAACAACAAGAAGAAAGAGATACGCTTGCATATGTAAAACAACATTCTTTGAGGTCCCATGTTGGAAATTAGAGAAGATTAAACATTGATCATACAGAGAAATAAAAATGTATTTTCCACCTTTTTATTATCAATTTAAAGTCTTAATATTTTTATATGATTAAGTCACACACTTTTTTTTATGGTAAGACCCCTTAGTTTTTGGCTGGAGTCAAGGACTTATCCCCCACCAAATTTCCCTATACAATTACCAAAATCTATTCATATCTACTTGGATTGGACTTTGAGATTTGAAGTTAAAGGGTTATCACTCCTAAAACATGTCACTTTAAAGATTCTCAAGTTAGATTAGAGAGGCACCATCCCTCCAAAAATTGAACTCTAGCTAGTGATGAAAAAATCCCACCAATTAATCACTCAACCACATCTGAATGAGGTACACATTTTTACAAGCAATTTTGAATTATCAATGAACTCTACGTATGCATATGAATGTAAATTATAATATTACTATGATGCATACAATAAATAAAATACCTACACTTTATGTGGATGGTGTAATTTTCATTCCAACATGATCCCTATGGCCAAACACCCAACAAGTTGATAAATTTTTTGTTGTTACATTTGATATTGTATGTCTTTTTCATTCAACATTGTCACCATTTTTGGTGAAAAGTATTCAAGAAACCAACTTTATCTATAGCACATTATTCAAACCATGGATTCTCTCGAAAGAATAGCATGACTCTATGCTTTTCTTGTCTTATTTATAAATATTGTACCCATACTCCCTCTCAACTAACCATTTTGACGGTTTTCCTTGCTCTATCACACACACAAATATAATTCCTTATTGATCTCTCTATATTTGCTATTTATACATAAAAATGTTAATGTACATGATTCTTAGCATAGTAACCCTAGATGAAATTATTATTATTCTTATTTAACACAACATTTTAAAATAATAAACATTCCCATTAATAAATGAATAACTATGGTATTTAATAAGCCTATCGGCTTAGTATGCTTTATCTATCCTCATTAATTTCAACATTGAGAATAATTGGCACAATCTCCAACTAGAAGGGAGATGAACTCATGCATATTTGAAACAAAATTCTTTGGGGTTTCATGTTGAAAATTTGAAAAGATCCAACAATCACAAAGAAGAACAAAGACATAGTTGCCACTTGTTATTACCAATGTAAATTGTCAATATTTTAAATATTTTTACAATAAATTTCAAAATTTTGGTAGACTCTAGGTAGGTGAAAAGACTATACTTATGTAGATAACCAATAGTTATAAGATTACAATGATGCATGTAATTAATAAAATATCTAGTGTAACAAATTTGTGTGGATGGAGTAAATGCAATTCCAATAGGTTCATGTGGCAAAACATATAGCAAGTTGATAAAATTCTTGTTATGAACTCCCTTTTTATGTATGTAATTAATATTGCATGTTTTTTTTTCCGAACATTGTTGTAATACTATTAGGCTAAACCCCAATTGTAAATGTACATTTACTTTATAGGCTGGTGAGACAAGATGTTTTGGGCCTAAGTGCCTTTGTATATATGTTTTGAGGTCGGAGTGCTTGTGTGATGTAGGCCATGGAGCCTATGAGTGGAAAGGCTAGTGAGCCTAAAAAATGTAATATGTAATGACACTTAGATATATTAATCAAACACATCACTATTGCAGACCAAGTCAGACAAAAGAGTATGGGGGGCTAAGAATCCACAAGAGGGAAAGGGGGATAGGACTTGAAAGGAAAAGGGGCTAAGTCAAGGGGACTTTAGCCAAGGAATAAAATAATATTATTCTGAATTCCTAATTCTTGTGATATTTTTTTATGCTAAGTTCCTAAGTGAGGGAACGAATCACCAAGTAGAGTCAAAGGTAGTTCCTAGAATGACAAGTGTCAATATAGGAAAATGTATTCATAATGTTGGGAACTTAGTGTAATTACAATCATTCACTCACCCATTCATTCCATTCCACTATCTGTATCATTTCATGGAGAGTGGGAGTTGTGAAGTCGATTGTTACCCAGTAAATCCTTGGTGGTTTGAGCTGAAGAAGTAGGTTGTCGGGCTTGTGGAGCATTCTCTTTAGGTGACAGAATTGATGGGAATAGGGTTCCCTATGTGTTGGCCTAGTGGGTGGTGTAACTCTTAGAAAAATCTTATGTTCCAAGGGCCATAGAGGTCTGAGACTCCCTGGCCAACCTGTTGTTGAAGCTTTGGAAGGAAGTGGGACAACAAAAGGATTGTTGAGAAGAGAAAAGGTACACTTCCTAGGGTGGGACAGGCTGTGGGGAATGAGAGGTTGTGGGTAGGAATCGTTGCAAGAGTTGGAACCTAGGTCTATGATTATTGGTGTTGTTTTTCAGACCTAGTTTGGCTTAGGTAGCATTTTCCCCGATGGTGTCGTAGCCTCAGCTCAGGGGTGACCTATTTTTGAGAGTGTATGAAGAACAAAGTCTACGACTGAGAGGAACCTCTGAGGTGTGCAGTCAATCATTGGTTTTAATTAAAATATAAGTGTATTTTATGTTTTTACAATGATTTATGTGTGGTTAATTATGTTAACTTTGTTATGGTATATTTGTATATATTTATGCATGCATTTTATGCTGTTAGAACTACATATTCATTGCATATGTAGGGAATGGTAATTATGAAATGGTATCAAAGAATTGTTTTTCTATGGTGTGGATCAGCTTGGAGGGTGGGGATGTTACATTGTGGTATCAAAGCCATAGGTTCAATAATGAGCCTACATGGGTCAGATTGAGAATGTGAAAGCTGAAATTGCAAAATTAAGCTCAAAGGATGCATGCAACTCATTTGTCAATATAACTACCATGGAATTAAGGGAAAATTCATGAGGAATTTGAGGAAATTGAACCCATGGGTTAAAATCCCCAATTTAAACCTTATTTCGAGAATTTTTGGGCCTATAAATTGTCAAATTTTGGTCATTACAGAGAAATTGGAGTGAAATTGGGTGAAATGAGGAAAAATCCCCAATTTCTATAGTGAAATTCATTGAAAATTCGATGTGGGTGTGTCAAATTTCGGGTGAAAAGGTTGAATTGAAATGCACTGTAAGGTACCAAATCTATTACAATCGTTGAAAACAGAAATATTGCAGAGAATAACAATGGAAAAACATAATAGATGAAACCATAGCACCAAAATAATACCTTTATTGATAGGAAACAATGTTCACTTGCCTCTTCGAGGGGGCAACCTCCAGCAAAGCAACACTCTATTACAATAATTCTCTAGAAAAAACTTCCCATGCCCTTGACTCCTATTTATACTAAATATATCTATCAAAAGAACAATCTAGAGGAAGATCTTCTAGAAGTGGAAGCTTCTATTAGGTCTTCTTACATTTGACTTATTCTTCCTTATTACTAGGCCTTATTAATATTGACCTTTATTACATGGAAAACATATTATTCTACCTATGTGAGGGGTTAGGGAGGTTAGTTCCCTAACATGCACAGGGCCTAAAATTTCCACAACAATCTTAATTTCATAGTTTCATGGCGGCCATAGCGAAATTTTTTGAAATTATGAATTTTTGAAAATATGGGAAATTTTGACATTTTGGAAATTTTGGGTAATTTTTCGTACCATGATGTCAACATGATGTGGAGGCCATGTGGTAGTGACATCGCAGTAGTGACATGGAATTCCATGGTGGAAGGTCCACGATGGAATGTTGGTGGTACAATGGCATTCAGTGGCCCAGTGGCAGGACAACCATCGAGGCAATATCGATTGATACCATAAGTGGTATTGCAGGGGTATTGAAGTGGTTTTGGGAACGATCATTGGGGATGCGAAACCAATGAAAAAATGTCACATATCAAGGTGGGATTTTAGTGTCACATTGAAAAGGGGGTGTTAACCCTCGCGTGTGTTAGTGATGTGACATGGACCCTCCGTTGTTGATCTCCCCTGGTCTCCTTTGTTGGATCTAGGGAGCATGCAAATTCGAGTGTCGCATCACGAACGTGGTGTTAACCCTCGTGCATGTTAATGATGTGAAATAAATGTGGGCCTTTGATCTCTTGATCATCTCCACCATTGGATCGCGGGGGAGGTGAAAGTTCGTGCGCTAAGGTAAAGGTGCGGGATGGGACCCAACCATTCTCGCAACCAATGAGAGGGTGTCAGGTGGAGGTCTAACAAACAAGGTGGGAACCTTGTCCCATCCAAGGTTAGTTGTGTTCCAAGTGGGAAGTTGGTATAGGTGGGCCTATAAACAAAAGTACTTTATTAATTATAAAATGCGATAAATGTAAAGGAGGAAAGAGGAATGAAAAGGGAAGAAGAAGAGGAAAGAGACAAAGACAAAGGTAAGGGGATGATGAGGCAGGGCCAGGGTGTACAAGGGGATGCCATGGTGTCACCTCGGGGTTCCATGTGGACCTAAATCACCACATCAATAGCGATATCAGCAGAAACCAGTCAAATTTCTTAGAAAATTATTAGGGTTTTGAAGGTCATAATCTTGCAGGGGCATTTTGAGGCCATAAATAACATTTTTAGGAGTTCGAATTTCACAAAAATACAAGTGCCAAAGGCACTAAAGATGGTTTCTACTTCTTAAATGAAAGAGATCAGTGAGATGTTTCCAACAAGCTATCATGGGAGAAAAACAAAGCTTGTATAAGGAAGTTACAACCTAAATAGTGGAAGGTATAATTTGACTACCAGTTTACTTCTAGAGGGCATAACTCCATGCTCAGAAGTTGGTTTGGGGAATAGGAGTAGTCTATGAAAAAATCATGAACCATAGAAGATATCCATGGATCCAGATTAGGAATATGTGTACCTAAAAGTGTACATAATGAAAGAGAATATTCTTGTAGCATTCAGTGCTAAAAGGGGAAAACATCAAAACTTCAACATGATATACCTAGTAGCCCGAATGCCTAGATGAAGGTGAAATTTGGATAGATTGCTCAAATTAAAGGCATGAAGAAAACCAGTTAGGATTCTGTGAAAATTACAAAGGAGTGGGTGTTTGGAATTAATTTCACCAGATGAAAGGTGCACAAAACAAGGAATTAACAATGTTCAGATGACTATAACGTTTTGCTCAGAGCTAAGATTTGAGCAAGAAAATAGTCATTCGAAAGGTATTGGATAGAAGAATCCAGATATTCACCCATAAATTTGAATTGAGTAGTAAAATTCACAAGAAATTAGAAAGAATAGTTTTGGTGCACTTAAAGGGAAAAATTATGCATAATTTTATGGAATCGTTGAATTATTTTGTTTAACAAACCATTTCAATGCACATTTTCCATAATTATGAGCATGAAGAGAATAAAGTAGATTCAACAGAGAGAGACTAGAGACATGGAGGATGATCAAAGAACCTACAGTCGTGATGATGAATTCATGGGATTACACATTGTCTTAGGTACTTCAAAAACTAAATCAAATGGACATAGAGAAGGAAAAGTAGAAAGCATAAATTTAGTGGAGACAATAAAGAGTCTAGAAAGAGATGTGATGAGCTATAATGTTGATAATGAGAGTCTTATGAAAGCTCAAGAGACATAGAATGAATTTAATATAAATTTATTGTAGAGCTTGGACATGATAGAGAAGAAGGTGGATAAGGAGACAGATTCAAGTAAGTCAAAGAACCATAGATCTCATTCCAAAAGGAAGAATTTATAAGTGTTGGTAGACATCATCATCACTCACCAAGACACTCTGTTACAAGAGAAGAAACCAATCTAAGTTTATCTCCTATCAAAAATCATAAGAGGAGGTCTGGAGTGGATGAACTAGATGGGGATATGAGAAAGATCAAACCTCCTACCTTTGATGGTGAGCATAGGAAAGATGAGGATGCAGAGGCTTAGATTTTGGGGATGAATAAATACTTCTAATCGCAAAATTATTCCTCATAGGAAGAAGGTATAATTGCAATTTACCAGCTTAAGGGAAAAACATCAATGTGGTGGGACCAAATCGTCTAAGTAAAGCACATTGATGATAAGAATATCACTTAGAGGCAGTTCAAAAAGTATTTTCATAAGAAATACTTGTCCAAGCCTTATTATGATAGGAAGATGAAGGATTTCTTTGAACACAAGTTTGGGAGCATGACCATGGATGAGTATGGGATAATATTCTTAGATTTGTTGATATGGATTTATGAGTGGAATGAAATGATACATAGATATACAAAGAACAATAACAAAGATACAAAGAAAATTAGATACTATTCAATAAAGAAATATGTTGAAACTGTAAAATGCAGAATGAAACAATCTTGCTCAAATGGTGGTATCTAATCTCTAAGAAAAGATGTGGTAGTTACACACATTCATTTGAGAATATTACAATGAGGCCTCTATGACTTTTTAGCGTCAATAAGTAATCAGAAAACCCTAGACATCCAAAAACTTAACCCTAGGAAGCACCAAAAGTCATGTGGGCCCCAATGGGGTAAGTTGGTACATCAACTTCTCGGGGTTGTAACTTTTACATACAATCTATGTTTTAGGCACACGATATCCCATTGGAAAGGTATATGCTAGGACTACACATTATTCCATCACACCGTGACTTTGTCGACAATGTATCTGTGGTGGGCCCAAAAAATGATGTTTAAGTCCTCAAAAGAACCCTAGAAGTTTAGGACCCGAAAAGCTAGACAAAAACTACCAAGATGAAAATAGTATGTGAGTCAGTTCGAAGAGGTGTGTGGCCATATATATCCACTTGGATCAATTATCCCCCCTTAATAAGAAATGGTCTCCATTGAGTTGAGTTCCCCCATCGGATGAGGAAATTTCTGTTGAATTTGGCCCCGGGTGAGCCACTTGCCTTGGTGCAAGAGTTTCCCTGCTTTGACAACACGATAAATCTGAATATTTTGTTGGCGAGTACCCTTGACCTATGTGTCCACAATATTATCAACGGATTCTTGTTTCATTCATTCAGGGTTGAGCTCTATCGGTTTCAAATGTTCTACTATCTCCGAGGTGTCCAATAATGGTGGAAAGTATGGCTGAAGGAGGTCCACATTAAACATTGGCCACAAGCCAAGGAAGGGGGGAATGTTGATCTTAAAAGAATTGTAACCCACAACCTTGGTGATGGTTTAAGGTCCATAGCAGAGCAGACGAAGCTTCCGATGGGGTCCTGTAAGGCATTATTTCTGCAAATGAAACCAAACTTTATCACCCATATGAAATTTGTGGGGCACCCGATGTTGATCATGGCACTACTTGTACTTGGCATTGGACTTATTAAAAATATCCTAAATCTATTGGTGAATGTGATCAATTCAAAAGATAGAAAAATAAATCAAGAAAGAATATAATGTAAGAAGGAAGACAACGCACAGACAAAAGAATAAAGCAAGAAAGAGAGAGAATAAAGCGCGAAAGAAAGCAAATAGCACATTCTGGAAATAAAAGAACAACATAAAAGTTGCATGAAGAGAAAAAAGAAGAAGAAAGAAAACAACCAATTAACTAAAGTTGGTTATGCCATGCATTGTAATGGGCTATTTTTTGGATAAATAGTCTAGATATTTTGGGTATAAATATGTAATGGGTTAGAAGTTTTAGAGGGGTCTGAAGTCTTGAGAGAGAGAGAGGCAGAGGGAAAGAATATGCAAGAATCGTGAATGTAATAGTCAGTTGGTAAGATGAAACATGAATAAAGAGAGAGTTTAGAGATAATATGGTGTCTTGTATTCTTTACTTGTCTATGTGTGATTATGAATGATGTTGCTATGCTTCATAGACTAGACTTAGTTTGTGGATTAATTATGGTGCAATCTTCATGACTGACTCTGAGAATATTTGTAATAATCGAGACTATTTTATCACGCTAACTAGAGATAACTCATAAAAAGTAAGAATGAATCATTTGTCTGTCTCCCTTTCCCTTACTACTACAGAAACATGGTTCTTGTAGTCCCAATAGATACCTCGGGTGAGACTTCATTTGTGCGAGCAGGTGATGCTGAAAGGGATGGTGTCTAGAGGGTTTGTTGGTCACAGGTAAACCGAACCTTGGGTCTTACAACTCGTGTGCAGAACAAATAATCCAACAGATGTCGACTCGATTGAACAAATATATGAAGACAAATCCTACAAGTTCATCTAGAGTATTCAACAGGTACACCAGATAGTCCAGGAACAATTGGAAAAGAGCCAAGCCCATTATAAGGAAAGGCATGAAAAGCATTGGGTAGATCATCAATTCCAAATAGGCGATCAAGTATGGTTGTACATTAGCAAAGATAGGTTGAAGGGTGAAGGAAATAATATCAAGCCCATCCTATATGGACCCTTCACCATCTTAGAAAAGATTGGCACAAATGCTTTTTGCCTAGAGTTACCACCATACATCCAGATATACTCAGTTGTGAATGTAGAAATCTTGAAACTTTGTGAGCCTCTGATGATCATGTATCAAAGGGAGAGTGTTTCAGCACCTTCGATTGATGATTTTTCTCCTAATTATTTGGATGAATTGAAGGAAGACATCATTCTGGACAGAAGGACAAGGACGTCACATAAGGGTGATGTTGAATATCTTCGAGTGGGACTTAAAGGCACACATCCAAGCAAGGCATGGTGGATCGAGAAGGGGAAAGTGAGGGAGAAATTCCCTCAGCTATCTGTTGATTAATAAGGATTTTGGAGGTCCAAAAGATTCTCAGTGAGGAGAAATTATCTAGGAGGATACATAAAGGCTCAAAATTTGAAGTCCTAAAATCTCAGCAAAAACAACACCAAGTCATAGAGCTCAACGAGAGATTTCCAACGGTGCAAACAATACCTCAATCGACCTCTGTATGAGGAAGTTATTGTTGGTCAAAGTTTCGATCAAGCATGGAAAATTTGGGGCCAGCTAATGATGTCCACATGACATCAACATGTTGATGTGGCAGCATGAGAGGTTGCTATGTGTCATGCAGATTTGGCATTTTCAGGGGTCTAAATTGACCGGTTAAAATGTTCCACGTGGAATTTGTGAAAATGTCGCATGGCACTATATGAACACCATGTGGTAGTATGGTGTTGACTGGATCGCTGACGTGGTGCTAGTGCAGGAGCTGACATGTTGTTGACTGGGTCGCCGAGTAGATGGATAACAAAGACACCATACGATGATTGGGTTGTTGACTATATGATGATTGGACAATAAAAGTATTCCATGTGGCCCAATCAAAAGGTCACCCACAAGCCAAAACAACCCAATGCTCGCCAAAATTAGACTGGTCAAATGAATAAATAAGTGATTAATGTTTAATCCGGTTTAACCACTAGCTTAATATGGTTTTAAAACCATTGATTACGAGGTTACATTTAACCAAACAATAATATATAACAATAATGTACCATATGGGGAGGCCGTAGAGTTTGACCCCCAGACCTCCCCCTAAACTTAGCGCCAAGTTGCTAATACACCAAAGGTGGCGCCTTTGGTAAATCCGCCCCAACTTTAATATTTAAACCATAGTTTTCCATTCGATAGGAGAGGATCCGATGTTCCCATCCACAAACACGATTTTCATTGCATTCCTGCAATTAATGCAGATAAGTATGGCTATTGTGGCATATATTTCAAGGCAAGGAGCTTAGGAGGGTCCCAGAAGTGACAGTGACGGAATTGTATGAAATTATAGTCATTTTTGCATGATTTTTTTAGCCGAGTTCACTGGTGTAGTCAAAATATGGATCCAAGCAGCGTATTTTCAGGGTATCGCTGGAATTAAGGTATTTCCATGTATTCTTCCAAAATTTTACTGAGATAATATTAAGGCCTCTCCATTGAGAAGTGGGCCCGAAGATGTAGTCCATCTTTGGGACGAACTTCGTTATTAAGTCTAGTGCAATTATTTCTTCTCGTTATTTCTCCATGTGTATGATTTCTTCATGTATGTTGCACATATGCTTTGTTCATTCTCTTTAATGCAATTCATGTTATAGTCATTGAATAAAAGATCCTGGATCATTGAATGACCCCTTTCAATCCGCTTAGGATTCTTCTTGACTTCATTTTCTTTTGTTGTCTTAGAATTTGATTCATCGCCAATATCCACTTCATCTTTTCTTAATTTAATATATACATGTTCTTGCTGATAAAATATATGCTCATCAAACACAACATATCTGTGTATTATCACCTTATTTACTTGAGGATCAAACATGTTGTAACTTCTTGTTTCAATACTATATCCAATAAAAATGCACTTCCCAATTTTATCATCCAATTTTCTCCTCTTTTCTTTAGGAACATGTGCATATGCAGTGCAACCAAAACATTTCATGTGTGCAACACTTGGTTTGTAACCTGACCATGCTTCTTCTCAAGTCAAATTCAATATTTCTCTTATAAGACATTTGTTGAGAGTGTAAATTGTTGTCTGAACTGCTTCAACCCAAAATTCATTTCCAAGAGACTTGGTTTTCAACATGCTTTGAGCCATTTCAACTATGGTCTTGTTTTTCTTTCTGCAACTACATTTTGTTGAGCCGAGTAGTAATTTGTAAAATCTTGTTGTATTCCATTCTTCTTACAGTAATTCAATAATTCATTTGACTTATATTCTCCCCCATTATCTATTCATAGGGTGAGAATTTTAAAACCATTTTTATTTTAAACTAATTCCTTAAACTCAATAAAATGAGAAAACACTTCAGACTTCTCTTGCAAACAATACACCCAAGTTTTCCTGGAATAATCATCAGTGAAAGTGACAAAATAAAATTCATTTCCAAAAGACACAGACTCCATTGGACCACACAATTATGAATGTACTAGTTCTAGACGTTCTATAGCCTTCCATGTTCTATTTGAGAAATTGTCCTTGTGTTGTTTCCCAAAAATACACCCTTCACATACTTCATCATCCATCTTGATATAAGGAAGACCATTCACCATATTATGCTTCCTTGACAATACCAAACTCTGAAAACGAAAATGTCCCATCCTTAAATTCCAAAGCTTGTTTTTCATGTTTTATGTAACATTCAAACCATGTGAGTTACTTGAATAAAAAGAAATCTTTAATATTTTGTCTTCAGTCACCTCTCCTCTTTCTACTGTTGCATTTTTATTCAACTTATCCATGATTAAGCACTCTTTATTATCAAACACTAACTTGTAGTTTCACTCCATCATATAACCTACAAAAAGTAGGTTCTTCTTCAATGTTGGTGTCAACAATGTGTCCTCAATAAACTTCTTCTTTCCATGCAACGTTGGAATTGGAACCGTTCATTTCCCTTTAACTTCATAAACTCTATCATCACGAAAGATAAATTTATCATAATAGTTGTCATTTATTCTAGTAAACAACTCCTCCTAAGATGTCATATGAGTTGAACATCCCGAATCAATATACCAAGATTCACTTTCTTCATTATGTTCCATAAAAATTGATATGAATAACTTCTCATTCCTTGTTTCTTCAACAACTATATTGTCACCTTTATGTTCCATATCTTGCAATTTTGCATAACAATATTTTTCAAGATGACCAAATTTATGACAATAATAACATTGTGGTCCTTGTCTTTCTCGAGATCCATCTATTCCTCTTCCTCTTCCATGAGATACTTCTCTGCTTCTTCCTATGAACTGACTTGGAATTCTTCCTCTTCCTCTTGAAGTAGATGCATTCCCTTGATAATTTTGTGATTGTTGTGGATGCCTATTATGATTCTAATTACTATATTGACCTATGATTATTCTTCTTCCTCTATAACTTGTGGAAAAAACATGTTCCAATTCCTCATTTGGATTATTTTCTTCAACGGTTAGCAAAAATCCACCCAATTCATCAATTTTCATTGTGTTTAAATATTTGGAGACCACAATACTAGTGGTGACCATCTGAAACTTGGGCATAACACTTCTTAAAATTTTCTCAATTAGTATTCTTTCTGGAACATCTTCACCTAATGACCTCATTTGATTAACAAGATCTTGTATTTTTGTGATGTAATCGTGAATGGATTCATTACTTTGCATATTTGCATTTTCAAAATTCCACCTTAATGTTTGCAATTTAGCTACAAGTACACCTTCATATGTGTTCTTTAATATATCCCATGCTTGCTTGGATGATTCTACATTATTGATTCTTGGAAATATAGATTCTTCAACTTCTCTCCCTATAAGAGAAAGAGTTTCATTATCTTTCTTTATAAGTTCCTTTAGAGATTTCTTGTCATCGACACTCAACACTTTGAATTATTTAGTATAAGGCATAGAATATCCATCAATTACAAGTTCCCATAAATATTTAGTGATAAATATGGGTTGCAAGTGTTTTCTCCAATAAAAATAATTAATTCTTGTGAGTTTGGAAGCACAATATTGCTTGTCACCATTGGAGATAGAGAGAATACACAAAAAATCAATACAATGTGTCCCACTTCACTCTAGACGAAAAACAATTGTACCAAATAGAGACTCAACCACCACCAAATAAATTATCTTTTTATTAATTGGAGGAGTACAAAAAAGAGCTAAGAAGCTCAATTACAATCAATTCTTCTTTCACAGTATGAAATGATGAAGTGAAGAAGAATACCAAATGAAGAATATAATTCCTTTACATACTTTTCAATATCTCAACCTTAGGAGCTCTATATTTTAAAATTTATAAGTGATAGGCGCTCATTTTCAAAATACTAGAACCATCATCTTATAAACAAACTTCAATGTGCATACTCATTTAAGCTTCATGGACCCTTTTTGTTATATTTTATTTATTTTGTGATAATTTGAAATCTTAATATATTAAAACATACATTTTTACTTTATTGAGCTCCCAAGAAAGTACAAATGACTTTCTTGGATAAATAATATACTCCACACATAGGTTCAAATTCTCCACATCAAACACTCCACAACATTCAATGCTCTAAGGATGCCTCTCTACCGTCACAAATAGGGTTGAATCAACTAGTCCACTTTGTGCATGAATTAAATGCACCAACAATTAATCAAACACACCAATGGTTCAACAATCACACTCCTTGCTAACCAGTCACACGCCGCACCTCTTGCACTAGTCACATGCCAAGCGCCATGCCACTTGCACCAATCACATGCCAATCATGCCTTCCTTAACTAATAACTTGACACGCACATGTTCGATTCAACCAAACACACTGCTCCACGCTTTCTCGACCACGACTGCTGCAAAATCCATGCAACAATTCACCTTTGCTTTCATCCAACACACACACCAATCAACACACACCTCTCATAATCAATTCCTAGTCCGTATAATCTCACTCTGATACCAAATGAAGAATTGCACTAGCACAATAATGGAGCAAATACATGTCTCAATAATTCACACCTAGCTCAAGCTTGATCATTAATACGAGTAATATTTATGCATGAGAGGAGATGTCTCGGGAAACTATCATCTCCTACAATCACTCAACAATTACTCCTCAATTCACTCAACAATCTCTCAAACATATTTCTCTAACTCTAATTAAACCTTCGAGATATAACAATAATTGATCTAGAATATTTCCAAATGCAATATTATTAAAACACAAAATTAGGAGTGATGTGTGTATAAGGTGTATCATTTGTATTATCTAATATTGAATCTCCTTGAAAACACTCTTCTATGAAACCATCGATACAATGCATACACATATACTTAATATATATGAATTTATTAATTTTAATAAATCAAAAGTACATAAAGGATAAATAACAAGTATACTTACATCAACATTACTAGTGTCCTCTACATTGGGAGATGAACCTTCATCGCATACATTTAATCAATTGAGCTTTTTAACAATTTCTTCTACTTTTTAAAAAAAATTCTCTTCTCTTTGTGCAAAAATCTACATAATATTCATGTACAAATCATGTCAACACTACAAATATATAAGTCATGTCAAAACTACAAATATACAAGTCATGTCAACAATATAATGTTTGAAAAATAACAAATTTGATATAAAATTGTGGTATAAAAATACTATTTTACTTACTTCATTGACATAATCATTGAATGGGATATTATTGTTGTCCATATTTGAAGGTGAAATTTCATTAGAACCACTTGAATCTCTAAATAATTTTTTAATTTCAATCCATCTCAACGTTTCTTCATGTCGTTTTGTTTCATTTGTTTTATAGACATCTAGGCGATGGGAAATTCTCTCTAGGGTCTCGATACTCAACTCATGTTCATGACTCACATTCTATTAAGAAAAATCATACATGTACAAAGTTAACATGAGTATTATTTATAAAATTGGATAAAATGAAAGCATAATATGAAACTTTAATATGAGCATACCTCTTTAGATATCTCTTGTTCTAGTAGACACCTAGTTTTTAAGAGACATTTTCATGTGAAACTCAAGACGAAGGATTCTTAGTTCATTATTATTTTGCACTACCTTAGGAACTTCTTTTGGCCAATGGGAATCATGAGCACATGGTCGACCCTTTTGACGAGGTGGAATTGGATCAGGTTGATGGAATCTTTGACAATGTTTATTAAATGCATCAATGTAGTAACTGCATATTTATTCTTGCAATTACCAATTATACAATAATGAAGGGAATTAAATCTTGGTCATTTAACTATTTTGAAACCCAACTCTCCCACTTGAGGCTCCATAAAAAAATGTTGATAAATATATCAAATATAAGATAAGAATATTTAATATCATGAGCTAGTTTGTATATTTAAGACTAACATGTTTATATCGAACAATTACAAAAATTTTAGTCTATAAGGTAAATTCCTATATCCATATTCGTTTACCTCCTAAAATCCTTATATACATAATTGTCACGGCCCCACAACGTTCCTTGTGATTGTGAACCTCTTGAGTTGGTGCGACACTGCAACTTTTCATGCTAGGTTGCTTGGCAACACCAAGGTTACTTCGCCCGGACTACACCTCTTCACCTATAGCATACCCATACTCCGTTTTGGGCTACCAACAAGTCACACTCCTACTCTAGTGCAACTCTTGTATACTTATACATTTGTTAACTACTTTAACACTTAGTCATTTTTAAGCATACATCCATGAACATGAGAAGCCAAGAGAAAAACAACAGAACAAATGAAAGACAAACATAGATACAATGCAGGTGGCATGAACCATGCCTAACTTCCTACTAAGTCTTTCTTATTGTAGAGTAATTACAACATGAACACTACCGGCTCAATTTACAATGGGGTAAATTCAAATGAATCACCTCACCTCACCAAGACACTCATACACATATCGTCACCAAAACTGTTTGTTGCCTCCATCTCTGCTTCCACCTACAGTGCACCTCAGGTGTGACCCCAACCGTATACATGCTATCTCTTTGTTTCCACATACTCAGCCTCTTTGTTTCCACAAAATTCACATATTTCGGTTCTGCATCACACATGCCTCCACATACCTACACTTCTAGACTTAGCCAAAATATTCCCAAGAGAAATTCACCCAACTATGTCAACTAATCCTCCTCCTCAAGGCAACATGAGTCCTCCCATAGTGGAGTGACTTGGATCATTGAGGGAGCTCCTCCTCTTCGTCTGCCACATAATCATAGAGCTCTCCTTGTCTCTTTGTCTTTCCAAACTTATATATTCCTTGGTTGAGTTCCCTTGTTCTCTTATAATCTCTCTAAAGGTCACAATATCGAATCGTCCCATATTTTGGGGGTGTCATGCCCCTTCACAAACCCATGTCCAAATGAATCGTTGCACCCCTTCATGGACCCGGTGGTCCAAAGGAACCCATGTGATCGTCAATCGGCATGCCCCTTGGGACTGGGGCCCCCATCCTTGGTGCGCTCCTCATGCTGACACACCCAATCTGTCTAACTAACTCGTCGTCTTGGGTGCATGTTCCCCTTAGGTGAGTCAAGACGACTTTCCTAAGTGCGTCTCCCATGCCTTAGCCGATTTTACCTTCATCGATGGTGCACCCAAGTATTTCCTTCAACTCTTCATCAAACTATATTTTGTTTGACTTGCATCGCAAGGCAACTTGGGCAGAGTCCGCCCTTGGCATGTCATGTGCCCAAGGAACCCCAACTCCCCACTATATGAATATGTTCGTCTCTTCATTTGCATCGATCGTCTCACTTTCCTGATTCAGACTGTGGTGGAAGTGTGTGTGCTCAAGCTAAGCTCCCAAGGCCTTACAATAACCATAAATAAAACACACCCCCTCAATACATGTATTCATAGGTATTACCACTTAAAAATAAATAAAAATAAATGAAGTACTCTAATTTTAAATCAACATTTTAACTTTTTCCATACATTAAGATTAAGATTGAACACTAAAATTAAAAAAAATAAAATTGGGTTTTCAAAATATAATTGAAAAATAAATATATGGAATTAACTGACCCATAACAATTTTTCCAATGTAAGATAACATGATCAACGTTCATAATCTTATGCAATCTTCACAAGGATTATTTTAAATGAGAATATATGTCATTTTACTAACAATTATGTTCTCTTTGACAAATTCTACTCCAATAACACATATATTCACCTTGGATTTTCTTTTGTATCAATCTTGAACTAGAGCAGATTGAGAAAGCTTTGTGTTTTTGGTGTATGAATCTCTTTACTTGGAAGTATTAATTTCTTCCAATAAGGATTATAATTGATAATATTTTTTTTAACTTCAGTTTGTTACATAAATAATTAATCACACACACACACACACACACACACACACACACACACACACACACACACACACACACACACATATATATACTTTGGAATAGAGCCCGGGGAAACCCACCGAGAACTTCCCCTCATTTCAAGGATGGTACCTAGGGTAAACTAGATTTTGTAGAAAGTTGAGGCTTTTTCGATAGCTTTCTCATTTAAGATCTCATCATGTCACTTGCGGGAATTGAACTTGGGTGGGGGGGAAAAAACCCCTCAGCACAAACCATTCAGGATAAACCCAATTGACTCATGAACTTCCCCTCATTTCAAGGATGGTACCTAGGGTAAACCAGATTATGTAGAAAGCCGAGGCTTTTTCGATAACTTGCTCATTTAAGAGTTCATCCTATCACTTGCGGGAATTGAACCTGGGTGGGGGAAAAACACCCCTCAACACAAACCACTCGGGCTAAGCCCAATTGACTCATTATATATATATATATATATATATATATATATATATATATATATATATATATATATATATATATATATATATATATATAATTTTAAAGATAATTTGTTAGTGATCTTATAAAAACAAATTAATTTTCAAGGAATTCCTTACAACAATAGCTTTGCCTCACTCGATGTATAATTTAAGATTGAAATTTTGATTTCATTATAATCTAAATCTACTTAATAAATTGTTTCAAATTTAATTAATTTGAATTTAAAAGAACTTGGTACATAACAAATTTCCTTACCCCATAAAGAACAACTCAAACAATACATATCAATCACATCACAAACTTGAAAGTCCTCACTAGTTTTTTATGAATTTTTTTATAATCAGTTGGAATTCTATAATCAGTTTTTTACCTAATGGTGTGCAAATTTCACCTATCATTCTCCAACCGAGTGGAAATGAGCATAATTTTGTGTTGTTGAACTACATAGAGCCAGAACATTTGATCTATCACCAACTTCAATGATTCAATTTGAACAAAATAGTACCGAGCAAAGCTTAGCGAAGACATGTGCCTCTAGGATCTTTCTTTGGTGATGGGTTCTTTTCTGTACCTCTATTGGAATGGACGGTAGCTTAAGAAAGGTGATCGATTCTCCCCACTTAGTGATTAGTGAATAGAAGAAGGTTTGACTCATCACTCAACGATTACTGACCCCTATAGATGATTCTATACGAGGCGCTTGACCAGAACTAAGAAATCAATGAGCGAAATAGCCTAATCTTTGTTTTGATATCTCCCATAATTGTTATGAATTTTGTTTCATGGTTTCATAACCCATCGAAATCATAGGTTTGACAAAAATTGTAGGGCACTTTACTTGTTGCTCCTTGTGTTCCTGAGTTCCTTCAGTAGTTTCACCCCACTTCAGCAACAAGCCTTTCAAGGTAAGCTATTTGAGGTCTTTCCTCTTGTTGTGTTCCATGTTCGTGTTCATGTGTTCCACCTGTTTGAGAGATCGGGTCAATAGTCGATAACCCCTTGCGGAGGCGAAAGTAGAAGTTGTTGAATGAATGTTCTCCCACAACGAGTATGTTTGGAATGTTATTGGAGGGAAGGTGGGACAAGTGGATAGATGGATATGGTGGTAGATATAGGTGAATCATAGATACGTAAGTGATCACCAGAGATCTGAATTGTACCATTGATGGGAGGGGATGAAAGTGGCTACAAGATAGTACATGATGGTTTATGTCGATGGCCATCCAAGATACATTAAAATGGTGGTTGGATGGGACATAAATTCCACCAATGCACAACCATCTGGTTGATAGATTCTTTAAGACTTTGTAGCCAGGTGGAGCCGTGTGGATAGTGCTTGTCATGCAAATGATTTGTTTATTTTGTATTGGCCTTATGCGTAGAAATTAACTTACTTGATAAATACCAATCGAGGTACTAAAATAATCTGAGAATTTAATTTGAAAAGTCATATTTTGTCAAATTATGAAAAATTATTTATTTTTTTAATTTACATATATTTTAAATTTCTAAAAAACAGATTTTAAACCAGATAAAAATAGTCATATCATTATGTTCAATTAATAAAAAATTAAAAATTTCTAATTCCATAAATTTATATATAGACACACACACGCTTTTTTTTTCGAGGAAAAAAAGCGTAAATTTATTTTAGTAAGAAAGAAAACTTACTTTCTGCATAAATACAAGTCTGCATAAATACAAGAAACCATGTATTTTGTCTTCTGTCCTTCTCGATCATGAAAAAGAGGAGAAGTGTTCAGAAAATAAGCAAAAAAATAATTACATACTGTGAATCTTTTGTGGTGTGACAGAGAGCCAAAAGACTCTCATCAAATAAAACTACAATTCCATATGTTCCTATGTTTGGTGCAGAAAACAGAGGAAGACCAATGGATATATGTGACTAAAGAAAACTATAGCCTTGGAGTCCATTGTAACCGTGACAAAAATCATAAATTTGTGCACACCTATGACTGATGATAGGTCCAAAAAAGAAAACCAAGAGTTGTGTGTCCAGGGTTCATCACTTGTAAATATCAGCAGCAAGAAAAGTATCAACAAAAAAATCCAAATGCTAGTTTAAAGAGGGGCATCATGGTTGAGAGTCACGAGCTTGGCCATTCTCACCCACTGAATCTATGAATGGCCTGCAAAGATATTCATACTGTGAACCTTCTTTTATTTCATCTATATGCCATGTCCTGAAATCCATCTGAATACCTACCTTAGAGAGCGCATCAACTTCCATGTTTCTCTCCCTATAGACATGTCACACAAATTAATCATCATAAGTAGCCAACATAATAAAAAATTCTTCAAGAATAGGAAGCAATATGATGTTGTGACATCTTTGTGATTTATTATCCCAATTTATAACCCCCATAGAATCCCCAAATATCTGGATGGATATTATTTCTTTTCCCCCTACAAAACGCAGTAGGATTTTGAGTGTCATCAATTTTTCATAGGTATTTGACTCTGATCCCAAACCCATTTTAAGTTTAAAAAGGTGAGAATCTATCATATGAATTACTACACCTCCTCCACAAGTTTGAACATCGTTTTGTAAGGCCCCATCAAAATAGGGCCATGCACCCCAATTTATCACCAGAGGGAGAGATTTTATATTTTTGTTTAATGGGTTTGAGATCCAATTTCTCCACGCTTCTTCTAATGTCCCTATCCACCCCAGGTTGGGAGACGTCACACAAACTCAACTTCTATAGCTCTAGTTCAACCAAACTATAATATCCCCAACATACTACTGAGCAATGTTACTCTAAAATTTCACTGCTCAGATTCTACTCTAACACAAGTCAACACAGTATCACTTGAAGCAACGTGCTTAGCCTAAGCTTGAGTCATGCTACACAACTTATAATCGACGGAAGAAACATAAATAACTGTGTGCACCAACATACTGATCACATAGTGCAACTGTATGCACTATCTCCCCGACGTCAAACACCAATTATGGTTTCCTTGTGCATGGAATATATTCCTTGAATGCACACATGAATTCTACCCTCTTGATGCACACAAGCTACTTTCCTACGCACCTAGCCATTCAATTCCTACCTCAAAGACTCATGACCTATATCAAAAGATAGCTAAACATGAAAACTAACAAAAAATGTCATACTTATGAACGACCACAATACTGAATGACAACACCACCTTACATGTGAAAGCATTATTAAACAAAATAACAACAATTACTTATATGTGATAACATACAAGAATTAACCCATGTCAAACATAGAAAAATATGCACACAACAAACAAGACAAGAACATAAGGAACATTTATCTTATATGAAACTCACCAATTGTGTGCATAACTGAGATCTTCCTCCCAACCATAGACTATGTTGCTCATAATATTTCAACAATAAGTCACCCCCGAGCTAGGGCTCAAACTCCACCAGGGTAAAATACTTCTAGTGATAGTCTAAGGTATGACTCTCAATAGAATTTCTTAGTCCAAGGTGCCCGTTGTTGCAACTAGCCCACAATCCCTCATTCCCTATGCACCTATCACACCTAAGAAAGTGTGCCCCTTCTCTATTCCACAGTCCTTCGGTTGCTCCACTTCCTTTCCCAGGGTTACCAGAAATAGGTCGAAATGGAAGTATCTGAGCCCTGAGACTAATGCCCAACACACTAGGGAACACTTCTCAACAACACTCTCACCTGGAGAGTATAATCCTGGGCCTGGCAACCACTTCTCAACAACCAATCTATCACCTAGAGAGACTATTCACGGTTGGCCAACCTGTCTCCTCGATAGTAAACTTAGATTACAACACCACAACTCCTTACAAGATTCTTTTTATAGATAAGGCAATAATCGGATTTTCCATACAGTCCAACCCCCCTTTGCTCATGAGAACCTGAAACATGAATTATTTCCCCACCTTTTTATGAATAATCATCTAATGCAATAATACCCAAAATACATAAAGGCTAGTAATATATACTCCATGCCTCCCCCTTGACACTTGTCACCTTTAAAAATATCTTTAAGCCACTTTGTGACCCGTTCCCTACCCTCAAAACTTAGGATAAAACATATCCACATTACACTTTTCAAAAATATTATTATAATATTCCCCTCTTTTCCCTTTTTCGGTGGAGTTGGATCCCCATCTCTTTTTCGAATGAGTTTGTCTGCATGCAATGATGTAATATTATATTAATAGCCATGATTACATTTACATGGATAGGCGCACTGACCTATCTACATCCCGACTCACTAGCCTCATAATCACACAAGCTCTCCGGCCTCAATACACACACGCACACACATATCAACTCTGTGCACTTATAGTTGTTATCACACACTTACCCAAGTGTGTCCAACATGGTGCAATATGTGCACTTACCCAAGGTGCACACAACACTATGACATGTGCGACTCTTGTCTTGATATCAACTCCCTGTACACTTACCCAGGTGCGCACAACACCAAAACCAAGTGTCAACGGATCACCAACCTATATATACATTACATTAACAATTAGTACCAATGGATCACCAACCTATATATACATTTACAAAGGGTCTAGATCAAGTAAATTACATTCCCCTCCCCCTTATTTATTCATTGTCCTTAGTGCATCGTATACACATATTCATAAAAAAATTCAAAAAATTTCAAATAGATGAGGATACTATACTCGCATAGCATCCTCATGCTCCCAAGTTGCATCCTCAGGAACGTACCAGGCCCGTTGGACCTTTACTAACTCCATGAATTGATTCCAAAGATGCTTGATTTTTTGATCCAATATGCAAACCGGCCGCACTTGAAATCCACCTTTTGGCTCCATTTGAATCACATTCTAATCAACAATATGATTAGAATTAGGTACATACTTCTTAAGCAATGACACATGGAAAACATTATGAGTAGGCAAGGATGCAGGCAATGCAAGCATATATGCAACAGGACCAATCCTTTCAAGGATTTCAAATGGCCCACAATAGTGAATTACTAACTTAGAACACTTTCCCAACTTCAAGGAATTGTGCCTGGCTTTTACTTTCAAGAATATGTGATTCCCAAATTTAAACTCTCTGTGGGTTCTGCCTTTATTTGCGTAATTTTTCTTCCTGTCTTGGGAAGATTTTAAATTCTGCTTGATCTTTTTCAGATACTCCTCCATTTCCTAGAGAAAATCTGGCCCAACTACTGTGCAGTCTGTTGGGTTGTCCCAACTCATTAACGTGTTGCACTTTCTACCATAAAGTGTCTCAAATGGGCTCATCTTTAAAGAGGCTTGATACCCATTTTTGTAAGAAAACCCTACCAAATGCAAATAGTCTTCTCATTTTGATGGATTATCCATCACATGCATCCTCAACATATCTTTAATCGCCTGATTTACCCTCTTTGTTTGTCCATCTATCTCAAAGTGATATGTTGTGATAAAGTTCATACTTGTTCCAAATTCTTCGAATATTCCTTTCCAAAAGTTCGAAGTGAACTTGGAATCTATATCAGACACAATTTTCTTAGGTATACCATGCAACTTAGCAATTTCTCGCATGTATATCTAAACAGTTTCGTCTTCCTTGTGCGCTGACTTCACTAGAATAAAATGGGAAGATTTAGTAATCCTGTACACCACCACCATAATAGAATAATATTGCTTGTCAGTTCTTGGTAACTTAGTTATAAAATCCATCGTTATAACTTCCCACTTCCACTCAGGAATGGGAAAATGATGTAGCAAACTAGTTGGATGTCCGTGCTCAGCCTTGGCCTTCTGACACTCAAGGCATCTAGGAATAAAATCCGCAACTTCCTTCTTCATACCTAGCCAAAATTATTACTTCTTGACTGCGAAAATTGTCTTCTGGTAACCTGGATGTCCTGCATAAGAAACCTTATGCATCTTTGACAATATCAAGATTTTCAACTCCTGATCATTCAACACATAGACTCTGCGTCTATACACATGAGGATCCCATACTCTCTTGACTCATAACCTTCAAATTTCTGCTGCGACATACTTTGTTGTAAGTTTGCCTTTATGTCCACATAGTGCATATATGATCTGGAAACTTCCAAAATTCTATCGCATAAATATGTCTAGTATATGCTAATGGATGTAGCATGCATCTCATGCATCTTCCTACTGAGTGCATCAACCTCTTTTTTTTATTTTCCTATGATATGCTTTATGTCGAAGTCATACTCACTTATGAACTCTAACCACCTACTTTGTCTAACATTTAAACTTGGTTGTCCAAACAAATATTTCATACCATAATGGTATGTTCTCAGCTCAAATATTTTACCCATGAGATAATTCCACCATATCTTCAAGGCATGCTATAGCTGTCAATTCTAAATCATGAGTAGCATAGAACCTTTCATGTTCTTTCAACTTCCTTGATTCGTAGAATATCACATGTCCATTCTGACTCAGAACTCCACCAAGTAATTCATTGCATGCATCTGTGCGCACAATGAAGTCTACATTAGAATCAACAATCCTCAAAATTGGCGCACTTGTCAACAAAAGCTTCAAGTGCTGAAAAATCATTGCACAATCCGGAGTCCACTCAAATTGCACCTCTTTCTTCTACAAGGACATGATTGGATGCACAATCCTTGAGAATCCTTCAATAAACCTTATGTAGTACCCTGCTATTCCCATAAAGGACCTTACTTATACGACATTTCTTGGTGTTGGACATTCCTCAATGGATTTTATCTTCGTTTGGTCCACAACTATTCCTTCCTCTGAAATGATATGACCCAAGTAACGAATATGCCTCTGGTAAAAATAACACTTGCTCAACTTTGCATAAATTTGATGCTCCCTCAATACCTGCAACACCATCCTCAAGTGTTGATCATGCTCTTCTTCATACTTTGAGTAAATAAGAATGTCATCCAAAAATAAGATGACAAAATTATCCAAGTAATCTCTGAAAACTCCATTCATTAAACACGTGAATACAACTGGTACATTTGACAACCCAAAAGACACAACTGTAAACTCATAATGACCATATCTTGTTACGAAGGAAGTCTTACTAATGTCTTCTTCTTTAATTCTCACCTAATGATATCCATATCTGAGACCTATCTTGGAAAATATTTGCACGCCTCTCAACTAATTAAACAGGTCATCTATCCTTGGAAAAGGATACTTGTTCTTCATTGTTACCTTGTTCAACTTCTCGAAGTCGATACATAGTCTCAGTGTACCATCCTTCTTCTTCACGAAAAAACTGGCTCATCTCAAGTTGACAAACTTGGGCATATATACCCCTTCTTTAGAAGTTCTTCAAGTTGCATATGCAACTCCTTCAACTCTGACATACTCATCCTATAAGCAGTCTTGGATATAGGAGTTGCCCCAGGCATCATATTTATAGAGAAATATATATCTCTTTTCGGTGGAAATCCTGGTATCTCTTTAAGGACATCCTCATACTCTTTCAGTATTGCACAATATTCAACATTTGGCACTTTATCCTTAGGTGCCTTGTCCATGTGCGTTGCAAATACTTGACATCCTTTCCTACTACTTTTCTCCAGTTGTGAGGCTTAAACTTCTCATATAGTTACATCTCTTGGAATTCCTTGAATTGATCTCAAATTTCCTTGCTCATATAGGAAAATAAATATTTTATTATAACAGTCCAGGACAATATGATGCTCGTCCAACCAATCCATGCCAATGAGGCAATCATATGAACCTAAAGGTATTATATTCAAATCAGATTTTGTGAGCAATCCATTCATTTCCATTGGACATTCCTTGACCATTTCATTAATTTTCCTTTTTTTCCCTATAGCTAACTGCACCAACCAAGGTTTTCCAAGCTTGCTTCTTGAAAAATGGGATCTTTCCACAATCTTAGGATCTAGATAACTATTACTAGCTCCTGAGTCAATTAAAATAGCAATGGGTTGGTCACTAATCTTACCTTCCACCGCGATCATGTCCGACTGAAACTCAGCCTGCTTATTATCCATCACGGCGTAAATCCTTGTCACATTTCTACCCACGTCCTCAACTGTCACATCTTGTCATACATTGTGCATAGTCCTCTCTTTATCACCTCTTTGCGGACAATCTCCATGCATATGATTTCCGCCACAACCCCAACAATGCATAGGTTTTTGCCATGACTTTTTTCCCACTGTCTCCAACATTCTGGGATCTTGGAGGGTTGACTGTCCTTGCACAGTATTTCTGAAAAAAAATGGCTTAGCCCCATTCTTCCTCTATTCCATCTTACTTTTCATCTTGTCTTCCCAATCCTTTTGGAAAGTCGGTCTTCCCCTTTTCTTCTCATAAAGACAGTTAGCGTGTCTTATGGTTTCTTCCAACATCTTAGGGCCATCATACTATATCTTGTTGCTGATAAATGATGGAAACCCACTCAGGTACATTTGAATCTTCACTTGTTCATCCTTAATGAATGAGACAACTTCAACAACTCTAAGAATTTTATTTCATACTCATCTATCATCATGCTCCCCAACTTGAGTTCGAAGAACTCCTTCATTTTCCTATCATAGTACTGCTTGGTTAAATATTTATTTTGGAAATACCTCTTGAACTCCATCCAAGTCACTTTCTTCTCATCAATGTGTTGCACTTGTACATATTGATCCCACCACATTGATGCTTTCCCCTTGAGATGATAAATGACAATTCTCCCTTCTTCCTGCGCAAAATAGTTATGCATCTGGAAGTACTTCCTCATACCCAACAACCATGTCTCCACATCTTCATTCTTTTTATGCTCACCGTCAAAGGTAGAAGGCTTCATCTTATTCATTTCTACATGTATTTCGTCCACCCCGGTCCTTCTCTTATGCTTTTTGACAGGAGATGGACTCGAGCTACTGCTCTCTTTCTTGGAAGAATGCTTTGGCAAGTGAGGTTGATGCCTACCAACACTTCTTTCTTATATTATTTTCTCATCACGAGACCTGCGACTTCTTGACCTACTCGACCTTGTTTCCTTATCCATTTTATTTTCTATTATGTCCAAGCTCTGCATCAATTTGACACTAAAGTCATCTTGCTACTCCTTGGCTTTCATAAGCCTTTCATTATCAACCTCATGGTTTCAGACATCTTTATGCAATCTCTTTATGTTTCTACCAAATTCATGCACTCCTCCTTGGATTTTGTACCATCATCACTCAAACCAACATGCAGATCCTTGAATTCATCATCGGGACTATAAGTCTTCTGCGCATCTCCCATGTTTTAACCTTCTGCACTAACTTTGTCCTACTCTATTTGCTAAAAATTCTACAAAATGTGTAGGCAATTAAGATTTGTTATATGGTTTCATGCAACAACTACATGAAAAATTTGCACTATTTTGTCAGAGTCCTTCCCTCATATTTATTGGATGATTTTAACACCCTATATTTGAGTGTGCACACCTACACATAATTGTCTTTGCGCGCATCACTGTTGTGTCCATTTTTATGCTTCCATTTTGCTCTATAAACCATACTTTTGCCTCTTTATCCATCCATTTTGCCTTCATTTCATTCCATATTTTCCATGAAACAACCTATGCAAGGTATATTTTTCATTCTTTAGCTTAATAATTGATTTTTCTAAATTTTAGCATTAAAATTGAAAATTTATCAGAAATTACAGGATTTGACCAAATCCCGTAAAAGCTCTGTGGTTTGTATACTTGCAGGATACCTGGGCTAAATCTAAGACTTGGGTCGTGTTCCCTGATGTACAAGGATGGATAATGAGCTATCAGATTCAAAATCTAAGCCTTCCAGATGTCTGGTCAACGCTTGTCAAACAGGGCCACTTCAGCAAAAAATACCCTGTTTCAGCCTTAAATCTTGGACAGTTTTGGATTTTCGTGGGATTTGACCATATATTGTGGATCTAAAGGAGGCATTCAACCCTCCTAGGATATTATGGATCTAATCATGATATTTAGGAGACTTATTAGCATTTTTAGTTTTGAGACTCTTGTATAAATACTCTTAAGCCTAGACTAGTAAGACAATCTTGAGGTGAATGAAGAAACTTTGGAATTTGCATTCTTGAATATCAGCTCTGTGTTTTGTTCTTGTGAATGCTTATGATATGATGATTTGAATGTTGTTGGATCTCTTTCTTATCTTAGTCAACTCAAGTGTACCAGTGAAGCATTGGAGGGCCCCCTTTGCCAAACTAGTACACTCTTTCTTTGTGTTCTTTTTCAAGTACATGTTTTAGATCAGATCTTGTTGTAGATGAGTTTTATCTTGCTG
>ML796238.1:216585-239851 GCA_009831015.1 Picea engelmannii
AAAAGGGAGTTTAGTTGTGAAAACCCAGGAAATTGGCACAATATAAACTCAAATTTTGATTGGAAAACCAAGTAACATTGGCCAACCAAAAATCTTCAAATACTAATAAATTTTTATCATTAAATTCTAGTTTTTATTTTTCAGCTTCAAAAGTTTTTAATACTTATCTTTGACTTGAGGACAAGTCAATAAATAAGGCTAAGGGGGATAAGGTATATTTTGAAAACCTTTCAAGCCTTCTACAGATGACAGCATGCATTAAAGAAAGGAACCAACTCCAATCAACAAAGGGACCTGAGGAAGACAACAACTCCATTCAGTAGAGGGACCTGAGGAAGACAACAACTCCATTCAGCAGAGGGACATGAGAAAGTATCAAATCTCCATTCAGCAGAGGGACCTGGAAGTATTCATTTCAATCAACAGAGGGACCTGAGGAAGACAACAACTCCATTCAGCAGAGGGACCTGAGAAGGTATCAAATTTCCATTAGCAAGAGACCTGAGAAGATATCAATTTCAATCAACAGAGGGACCTGAGATACTAAGCAAAATAAATACAAGAGGAATCTGAGGACTTACACCAACATCCCATCCAACTTCAGTCAAACAAAACACATGAGCAAAACAAGTTAGTATATATTTTCCTTTTTAATGCTTTAAATTTGAGAATTCTTCCTAAGCTAGGCATGATAAATATCTTATCCTTCCTTTCCCCTACATCATCTTTTCATCACTCCATTTTCATCCTCAAAAGCATTAAAAATGGTACTTAAAAGAACCACTTTTGGTTTCCAAAGGAGTTATAAGGAGGGATTGGGTTTCAAATATCAAACCACATTGTTTTTTTCGAAGCTGTCAAAAGCTCTGTTGCATACACAGACTAAAGTATTGTTGCATAAATTAAGGATGGTTTGCATACATTTAAAACGGGTTATAAGAAGAAAAGTTCATGCTTGATGAAGGAATTGGAAACAAATTTGGGAGTTATATGTCAAATGAACATTTTTTTAAAACCATATCTTATAATAATTGCAAAGGGGAGAAGAGTACAAAGGTACGAACAGAGTATCACCTTCAGCTGTGATTGTTGTACAAACCATTTTCAAAAATAAAGACCCTTGTTGAAATCTCCACCAACATTTTCTCTCTCCATAAAAACAAAACGACTCAATTGATTTTTTATATTTGTTGGGCCTCACCAAACATTGCACGCTATGTCTCATTTTGCACGCTCCCGGACTTGAACTGTCGACGCACCTCTGCATATACTTACCTCCATTTCGAATTACACACTCTGTTCACAACTCCTATGCATTCCAAATCCCTATACTCTAGCACAATGTTCCTCCTACGCATCCTAAATCCCTACACTCTAGCACATTGACCCTCCTATGCATCCCTACTCCGAAATTCTCTGATAAAAAAATGAATTGTATGTTAACAATTACACTGTCAACATACAAGATTTCGTTATGTGGAAGAAAACGCGGGGGATTGAAGGAGATACGTGGTGAAGCAAGGGAAAAAAACGTATCCAAATAGGAGTCGGCCACTAAAGGTAAGCCCAAACTCAAACAATTAGACAGCTAAGTATAAATTCAACATTTTGGATACATTTGTAAAACAAGACAGTCCATATTTAGCAGAGGCCGATTGAAAGAAGGGAAATTGAGCCAGAATTCGACAAAGAAGCCTGGGAATTTTTCAAAACTACCAGGTATGCCGTGCATAATTTTTTTTATGAACAGAGAACATCTTAGGAATAAAAAATAAAGAGATTTCCTTTGCTTATTTGAATAGAAAATCTTCTTGAAGACCATACAAAGAATTAAATTCACACAGAGTCTGGAAGTTTAAGAAATTTTGGTCAAAAGAATTGCAGAGTTGAAGCTTTTTATAAACAGTGGAAATATTTTAGGTCTTGTTTTTGAAAAAAAATTTGAAGTATGGTATCTAGATATGAACCAGGGAGGCTTGTTGCATCAGAAATACACAGAGATTGTATACAAATTTTGGAGCAAAAACAGTGGATAGGTTTCTTTGAAAAATTTGATGGATTTTGTGAAGGAGTTGCCTTAGAATTTGCTCACTCATTTGATGGGGAAAGAGCTACTGTTGGAAACCTTACCATCAGGATCACTAAGGATAGCATTGCACTTGTCACTGGACTTCCTCAAATAGGAGAGAGATATTTCAAAACCAAGCATTTCAAAGATAAATCATGGGTACCTTTTATTTCAAGGTCAAGGGTAGCAGCAGCAAATTGGAGGAAGGGAATCCCAAGGAGTTGGTTGGTTCATCCCTGGGATGAATTAGCATACCTCATACATAAATTTATAACTTGTGAGGGAAGGTTTAGCATCATCTACCTATATCATATTAAACTGCTACAGCATTTGAGAGGTGACTGTGAAATCAATATGCCTTATTTTCTCTTACAAAGCCTTTTCAAAATGGCCAAGACTATCCAGAAACAGGGAAGGAACACAGAAAGGAGTTTATATCACTGTGGTCTTATTAAAATGATCATTAAAAATGAACTACATAAACAAAATTTGATTTGGCAACAGTTTACCATTGAAAATGGTTTTGAAACAATAAAGGAGGAAGAAGAAGATGAGCAAATTTTAATTGTGACTGATGATGAAGGAGAAGTACAACACCCCAAGGCAACAAGCCCAAAACCACCTATGGGGAGGAGAAAAACAAGAAGTATGGTGATAAAAGAGAAAGAACTTGAAGAAAAAGACAAGATTTTTACCACTTATGAAAGGAGGACAAGAAAACGCCAACAAGTTCAAAAGGGCCAAATACAAGAAAATGATGATGAAGCACAACAAGCACAGTATGAACATATTCAGAATCTAGAAGCACAAACATTGGGAAATGTTGGTTTTGAGGAACAATAAACTTATACCTATGAACAGATGAGAGTAGATATGGAACAATTAATCAGGGACATGAAAGAAGAACCTCAAATGGAAGAGGTGGCTGGTACATCCACATCTGAACTTGACAGGAAGAATAAGAAAATAAGGAAGATGAAGAGAAAAATCAAAGAAATTGAAGTCTTAGAAAGATACATAAAAACAGAAAATGAAATGATAAGAACTCAAAGCCACAAAACACAAGAGGAGAATGACACTTTGAAGAAGAAGAACAAGAATCTTAAAAAATAGAACAAGTTAATCTCCAAAGAAGCCTATAAGTGGTTCCAACAGAAAAAGGCATATAAAGAGAAGTATCAAAAAATGAAAGCACTTCATACAGCTCAGATGAATGTGGAAACATTATTGCAGGCAACGGAGGTGGCAGAAGATCAGTAACAAAGGTCATGGACATTTTTGTGCATGAGGACATGCAAAGACTTCCTCTTGGGGGAGATGTTGAGTCCATTTTTATGCTTCCATTTTGCTCTATAAACCATACTTTTGCCTCTTTATCCATCCATTTTTCCTTCATTTCATTTCATATTTTCCATGAAACAACCTATGCAAGGTATATTTGTCATTCTTTAGCTTAAGAATTGAGTTTTCTAAATTCTAGCATTAAAATTGAAAATTTATCAGAAATTACAGGATTTGACCAAATCCCGTAAAATCTCTGTGGTTTGTATACTTGCAGGACACCTGGGCGAAATCTAAGACTTGGGTCGTGTTCCCTGGTGTACACGGATGGATAATGAGCTATCAGATTCGAAATATGAGCCTTCCAGATGTCCGGTCAACGCTGGTCAAACAGGGCCACTTCAGCAGAAAATACCTTGTTTCAGCCTTAAATCTTGGACAGTTTTGGATTTTCGTGGGATTTGACCATATATTATGGATCTAATCATGATATTTATGAGACTTATTAGCATTTTTAGTTTTGAGACTCTTGTATAAATACTCTTAAGACTAGACTAGTAAGACAATATTGAGGTGAATGAAGAAACTTTGGAATTTGCACTCTTGAAGATCAGCTCTGTGTTTTGTTCCTGTGAATTCTTATGATATGATGATTTGAATGTTGTTGGAGCTATTTCTTAGCTGAGTCAACTCAAGTGTACCAGTGAAGCATTGGAGGGCCCCCTTTGCCAAACTAGTACACTCTTTCTTTGTGTTCTTTTTCAAGTACATGTTTTAGATCAGATCTTGTTGTAGATGAGTTTTATTTTGCTGTAGTTAGATGAATTTCATAGCTAAGTTACATGCTTAATGTTTTCAAGCCTTACTCATATTGTGAATGATTTCTTGACTAAGAATTCAATGTGTAGTTTTCCTTCAAGCATTAAGATAGTCATGAATGTTTTTTGAATTATTTATGCTTTCAGTACTTTGATTTGATTTGATGATAGTTGTTAATGAATGAATGAAAGAAGACAATGAATGCATCTCTTGGAGTTTTTTTCTTCTAACATTTGATAGGTCTTAGAACTAGTTCGAACATCTCTTGAATGCTTACTGTTTATACTCTTTAGAAAAACAAATTGTTGATTATTGTTATGAGATCTATGAATATGACTTCTGAATAGAAGCTTAGCATCTCTTTCACATTCAGCCTTAGAATAGGTTTTTGGTTTATTTCCATTAAAGATAAAAACTATCTCTAAATCCATATACTTTGGATGTGCCTCTAAGTCTTACAAACACTGGATTGACAATCATTTGCACTCTAATTTACATCAGTAGATTGGAGGCTAACAATCACCACTCTATACCACGCACCATTTTTTTTTTGCAAACTAAACTCTGGATTGTGCAACACCAATTCTTAGCGCACACATATATTTCATGCTAGTCTCTTTCCCATGCAAGTTTAGTGTTGGACTAAAATTCTCTGATACCATAATGTAACATCCCCAGCCACCCCAGGCTGGGCCACACCACACAACCTCAACTTCTGTAGTTCTGGGTCAAACAAATTGTAATATCCCTAGCATACTACTGAGCAATCTTACTCTAAAATTCCACTGTGCAGATTCTACTCTAAGACAAGTCTGCGCACTATCACTTGAAGCAACGCGCTCAACCCAAGCTTGAGTCGCGCCATACAACTTATAATAATAAAAAAAAAACTTAAATAACTGCGCACACCAACATATTGATCACACAGTGAAACCGTGCACACAATCTCTCTAGCGTCAAACACCAATTTTGGTTTCCTTATGCGTGGAATCTAATTTATTGAACGCACACATGAATTCTAGCCTCTTGATGCACACAAGCTACTTTCCTGTGCACCCAACTATTCAATTCTTATACTCATGACCAATATCAAAAGATATCTAAACAGGGAAACTAACAATAACTGCCATACTTATGCACGACCACAATATTGAATGACAACACCACCTTACATGTGCAAGAATTATTAAACAAAATAATATTAACTACTTATATGCGATAACATACAAGAATTAACCCATGTCAAACATAGACAAATATGCACATAGTAAACAAGATAAGCACATAATGAACACTTATCTTATATGAAAGTCACCAATTGTGTGAATAACTCAAACGTTCCTCTCATCCATAGACTCTGTTTCTCATAAGCTTTCAACAACAGTTCACCCTCGATTTGGGGCTCAAACTCCACCAGGGTAAAAAAAATCTAGCAACAGAATAAGGTATAAATCTCAACAGAATTGCTCAATTCAAGGTGACTACTGCTGCAATTAGCCCACAATCCCTCATTCCCCACGCACCCGTCACACCCAAGGAAGTGTGCCCCTTCTCTGCTCCACTGTCCTTCGACTGCCCCACTTCCCTTCTCAGAGTTACCAACAACAAAATTGCTTAGTCCGAGGCGCATGCTGTTGCAATTAGCCCACAGTCCCTCATTCCCCATGCACCAGTCACACCCAAGGAAGTGTGCCCCTTCTCTGCTCCACAGTCCTTCGACTGCCCCACTTCCCTTCTCAGGTTTACCAACAACAAAACAAACAGGAAGTCTCTGAGCCCTGCAACTAATGCTCAACGCACTAGGGAACAATTCTCAGCAATACTCTCACCTAGAAAGTATGCTCTCGGGTTTGACAACCACTTCTCAACAACCAATATCTCACCCAGAGAGATTGCTCATAGTCGGTCAACTCATCTCCTTGATAGTAAACTCATTTTACAACACCACAACTCCTTACAAGATTCTCTATGCAGATAAGGTAATAATCGGATTTTCCATGCAGTCTGACCCCCTTCTGCTCACGAGAGCATGAAACATGAATTATTTCCATTCTTTTTATGAATAATCATCCTAATGCAATAATACCTAAAATACACTTAGGCCAACAATATATATTGCATGCCTTCCACTTGACACTTTCCACCTTTAAAATTATCTTTAAGTCACTTGGTGACTCGTTCCCTACTCTCAGAACTTAGGATAAAACATACCCACATTACACTTTTTCGAAAATATTATTATAATATTCCCCAATTTTCCCTTTTTCGGTGGAGTTGGCCCCCCATCTATTTTTGTCTGAGTCTGTCTACATGCAATGATGAAATATTATATTATTAACCATGATTATATTTACATGGATAGGTGCACTGGCCTATCCATGTAAATATAATCACCAGCCTCAGAATCACACAGGGTCTCCGGCCTCAATACATACATACATACATACATACATATATATATATATAAACTCGGCACACTTCCAGGTCATTACCATGCATTTACCCAAGTGCATGCAACATGGTGCATTGGGCGCACTTACCCGAGGTGCGCACAACACTATGACATGTGTGTCCCCTATCTTGATATCAACTCTATGTGCACTGTTATCGAACAAATCGGTAAGTGCGGACACAAACCGATCTCCCTAGTTTCACCCCAAAACTAGAACAAAATAAGACAATATACTAAACTTTCCTTAGATTTCGGTTACCAAATAAGAAGAGGATCCAAAACATACCTTTTAAATGTTCTATACCTGACCTCGTCAATGTGATCCCAACTCTGTCGTAAGGCTTATGGATAAATATCTACAAAGAAACACAAGCCAACGAAGACAAGAATAACAGAGTTTATTTGATATGAAACTATGTACGTGATCAAGGAATCATACAATATGGACAAATAACGTTCATATAGGAAAGAAAACGTATATATGTATTAAATAATATGGAAGAAAGATACAACTAGATGCCTTGATGTTGTTAGGTTCCTTCCAACAGTTCCTTGATTCCCACACACTTCTGCTCCACAAATTCTGAGACTGTAGATTTGAAAGTCACTCACAATATCAACTTGGAAAAGTGAAACTCAAAGCCAACACAGGCCCAAACAATCCAAACTCTTGGCTAGACTAATATCTCATTAGCTATTCTCAAAAGCTCTTAACACCAACTAACCAAGCTGAGAACTCCTCCCCTTTTATAATCTGAAAAGGATAGGGTGAGGAGGTTAGGATGATCCCACTAGAACAGGGATGTGACTCAGATCCAAACCAATCGAAGGCCACCTCACCCTCAAAACTTATGTTCTAGAAACATTGAGAGGATTCTCTTTTTCTTCATACAGATGATCGTCACACCCTTAACACTGAGAAAATTGTGACAATGTCATAGGACACTGTGGTGCAACCTACGTAGATCCTATATCATCGCACCCTTAACACTGAGCAAGGTGCGAAGATCCTTCTTTACAAGGTTTTGCACAAAGGAAAAGATAATTTCATTTCTCTAGGAAAATGTGTCTTCATTCTTCTTCAGGGATTAAGGCCATTGATCCTTCTAAAGACAAAGGATAGGTGTACATCATTAACGGTCATAAGGGTGAAAAAAATAATGTGTAGCAGTAAGCCCCCCAAAGTATGAAGTTAGAACAAAGTGATAGCTGAAACACTTTTTCAAGTGTGTGTTGGGAACAAGGAACACATCGGTAATAAACCTACCAACAAACAAGGAAATACTATACAATAATATATCATCACTGAGGTAGGCATTCCCATAATCAGAATTCAAATGAATCAAAGCATAAATGTCGATATGCAAAGATCCATGTCAAGTAAGACAGGTCATGGCCACCAAACATACACTGTGGATCCATGCCATTATGACTCAAATATGAACATAGCCACCAAAAATACACCTTGGATCTATGTGTTAAAGACTCAAATTTGAACATAGCCAAGAGACTTACACTGTGGATCTATGCAACATTAAAATTTGAATATACTCCAACGCAACCTGAATCTGTCAGAAATGATCCAAGGTCTTCATCTCCACCACTCCATAGTATGAATCTAACCATGTGAATACATGTGCTGAATTCGAAGATTGCAGAAACCACTTGATTATCGGACATTAGTGAATATTGTTAACGAGTGCGAGGGAAATCACCAGTAATGTCAATGACTTCCAAGGTACACTAGTACAATCCAACGGGTGTGAATTTATGAGTTGAAGTCGAACACTAGACGAATTCTCCCGATCAGGGGTTAGTAATGAAAACCCACTGTCAAAAGCAAGGAAACCTACCATTGAGGCATGCAAGTTCCAAGGTACCAATTAGTTTCTAATTCTAATTCCTGGATAATGAGTCAAAGTCGACAGGAAAAGACTTGTCACATGAGGTCCTTAATGTATCCCCCATCAATGACATGAAACGGGTAAAAATATTTGAAATAGATCAGAGTAACAAGTGATTCAGGACTGACTCAGGGATGTTTGACACAATAGAAGGCTTAAGAACTGCAAAAATGGTTGACGCAATAGAAGGCTTTCCGGGTTGAACTTCTCTTTGAACATATTGACGACACGACAATTGTCTCGGAAACACTGACTCAACAACAAGGATCACAGACCAATTTTTAATCTTATAAATGAGCATGATCAAGAAACAAGCATATTTTTCCAACCGCAACACAAAGCGAGTGAAATGGTTTCATGTTCAAGAGCGACTTACTTCCATAGAATACAGGTTTAAATACATTTCTTTCACAATTCCCCCCCACCATTTCTAGCGAGTACCTCTTTATTTTTACACAAGCTTGAGGAGGATAACATATGCTTGAACTCTAATCTCATCCCTCGGATGAGTCCCTCGGAGTATGTTTAACGAACACTAGGAAGGAGTGGTTTGGTCCGATATGGGCCTTTCAATGTTTGTTTTACGAGTCCAAAGAAAGTAAACTCAGTGGTCTTTTCATATTTATGGAGTTTGAAAAGAACTTAAAGAGGACTCCATAAATTATTCTAATCATGCTTGATTAGAGTGTTCCTTTTTCGTAAAGTAGTCCGATGAGACCGAAAAATAGATAAACTACCGCTCAACAGACGTGCTTTCTAATTCACTTTAACGAGCGTGAAATTCAACAAGATCGCTCGACAATATTTTCATATTTAGAGATTCTGAAAATAGCTTAAAGAGAACTCCAGGGGGTTCCTTTTTTGTATAACCTTTACGATTCCAAAAAAATGATAAAAGTATACTCGGTTACATTCTTAGATATTTACGAGCATGAGAAAGAACAAAGACAAAGCTCGGGTTGGTTTCATTTTTACTCTAGCTTAAAACAAAAAAAAAACTATGCTTGGACCTGGTTTCATTTTTACACAAGCTTGAACCAAAGGAAACTATGCTTGAGGTAGGTAGTTTCATTTTTACACAAGATTGAACCAGAGAAAACTATGCTTGAGGTAGGTGGTTTCATTTTTACACAAGCTTGAACCAAAGACACTATGCTTGAGGCTTCCCAATGCATGGTTCATGGATTTTCATGGTTGGTACTTTTCCCCAGCATAAGAAGATAACAGATTAACTTCATCATGAATTCCAGAGGATGTAAGCATCCCCCCCCAAGCTTTGTTTCATCCAACAACACATGCAGATGAAATGAAGCTTCAAATACCATACGTAACAAAATACTTGATTCAATCGAAGAGGGAGAAAATCTATTTCATTTTCTAACGAGCTTGCCACAAAGAAGAAAAACTATGCTCGAGAATCCAATTTCAATCCCCAGACCTCTGTTTTAGTTTTTAACGAGCTTGACATAGAAACATGAACTATGCTCAAGACAAGCTGTTTTATTTTTTAACGAGCTTGACATAGGAGAAGAACTATGCCCGTAACCTCTGTTTCATTTTTTAATGAGGTTTCCATAGAGACGCAAAAACATCATCGTAAGATTTGTTTCATTTTTTAACGAGGTTACCATATGGATGCAAAATTATCCTCGTAGCTGGTTTCATTTTTTAACGATCTTGAAATCAGATAACCATGCTCAAATATGGTTTCATTTTTTAATGAGCTTGAAATCTGAAAACCATGCTCAAATCTCTCTTCTTGATCATGGCTTCCAAGAGGGAAATTCTCTGGAAGGACACCATGTCAAGGGACAAAAATTGGTCATGGCTTCCAAGATCTCTTCACTAGACGAAAGAACAATGCTCTAGAAGGAACACATGTCAAAGGTCGCAATAGGGGTAAGGAGATTAGGCTCTAAAATCCATATCGAAGAGATCACCATGTCAACTACCAGATTCAAGTCATAAGATACTGAGCTTACAATGAGAGGCTCATTTTTATCGGCAGCCGAAGGCATGGGAGACAACGCCACATAATTGACCTGTGGCGGGGGCAATACTGTCTGCATATAAGAACAGTTAGGGAGGTCATTGAGTTGATGGTCAAGTTAGGGCCAATGAACGAAATTTGATCAATAGTCACAGTTCTTCCATCATGAGGGAAATATATCACACGAAAAAAAGAGGACATGATAGCTTTCATGGCATAGACATAATCTCGCCCAAGGAGTAAATCGAAATCCAAGGGGTCTTGGACTACCATAACATCAATGAAGATAGTTTTCCCTCCCAAAGTTACAGGAAACTGAAGAAGGAATCCTAAAGGGTGACTGGTTCTCCTGTTAAAAGATATAACAAATTTTGGGTAACCAATGCAAGTTGAGGAAAACCCAAATCTTACCAAGCAATAGAGGAAACAATACTAACGAATGCACCCTCATCTGTCATCATCTGAGGAACGTCTCAAACAAAAACCTATACTGTAATATTGAAAGGAATGTGAGAGGGAAGACGAGGTCCAGTTAGCACACCCCAATAAAAAAGGATGGCCTCATTACTTGGAGGGGGTTCCACGAGAGAAGGAGGAATGCCCCCTAGCACAGTAGATTCTGTATCAACAAGAAAAATGTGGGCAGTATCGGGTTTACTCTCCAGCAGGAGATTAGGATCGATCAATGACAGGTTCAAATTGATCACTTGGGTTTCATTCTCCAAGGGGAGAATGGGGCCAACAGATGGAAACAGATCGATTGCCTGGGTTTCACTCTCTAACGAGAGAGTGGGATAGACCAAGGATGGGATCAGATCGATCACTTTGTCAACTGGTTCAACTAAGTACGTGACCATATTGACTACCTGATCAACCAGATTGATCGACGAAGGGACTAGATTGATCATTCCATCAACTACAGGTGGGTTGAGAGTAAGCCTACGGTAAGTAGTCGGAAGTTGAGACTGGGAAACAATCATTTCTTCTAGTAATTTCAAGGCTTCGTCCATACGAGGGAAAACGTGAGTTTGATGACTCCCTCCACATAGCCTACATGGGAACTTGACTCTACTTTTCTTCTTCCCAATGGTATCCTGACTAGTTGACGAGAGTTCATCATCATGTTGTTTAAAGGATAATGATATGGGTTGGCGAGAGCATGTAGACCATGCTTCTATAACCTTGGATAGACCAGGTAAATCCTTAAGAAGATGGCTACCCTTACAAATCCTGCAAGGGTACTTGGGCTTATGGGTTGTTTGGGTGATCTTGGATACCAGTAACTGGTTGTTTTCCAACATGTATGGCTACCAATAACTGGTTGTTTTCCAACATGTATGGTAGTGGTTGGAAATTTGGACCCTTTCTTATTTTTCTTCTACTTAATCTTCCTTTTCTTCTTCTTCTTATCCACTAGGTTACTAGCTTCAGAGCTTTCACTCAGTGAAGAAGATGAAACAGAAGAAGACCTTGCAACCCGAAGAAGGCGAAGAAGATATTACTGGTGAAGAAGGTGAAGGATCAACATGAGGTTGATTTTATTCGGGGGAAGTTCTTACAACCGAAGCACTTGCTGCATTCGGGATTATCGGAGTGGAAAACAACCACACCGGTAACCCAATTGTGAGACTTGGAAGGCTCAAAGTAGCAATGTAAGGAGTTCCAACATTTCCATAAGAGGGAAAAACAAAAGGTTCCCCTAGAAAATGGGTTCCTTCGTTGGTCGTTCTGGGTACAAATGCCATAAATATGGATCCAACCTATGGCCTATAAGGGAAAACAAACAACACATGCTAAAAAATCTAGGAAGAAAATAAGCAAACAAAACCTTCTCACAATGAATTCATTAGTTATTGATGAAATCCAATGTCGCGGGAACAATGTAAGTAGGGGATAATATAGAGCAGGTGGAAAAGTTATGTTGACAACCTGCTTAACGGATTTACGCCATGGTGCAAGCTTCCACACAATAAATGTGGATTTACCCTCCAAGGAGCCCAAGTGAGTTTGGCCAACATCGATTCCAGGTACAACGAAGACTTTCCCCTTCACCGTCATCTCGTGTATTAACCCTAAAGAAAGGCCACTAAGGTTACCAAATACAATAATGATGCATGGGGAAACAATCAACAATTTGATATACACACAAGGGTAGGGTAACTGAGCCTGAAATCAACTTGAGAAGGCCCGCACAAGGTTGTTTTCTCAAGTGACCCCCAATAATACACGCAACCACTACACTAAGACCAAAAAAGTAGGGTTAGTAACTTTGTTGGCCTTAATGCGACCTCGTGATTGACCCTTGTGTGAGAAGGGCTTCCCAGGACAAAATGTAATAAGTGTATTTACCGCTCCCTAGCACAAGATTCTATGTTTGTTTGATAGCTTTGGAAAGTTATCCTTTCAAACTATTCTAAATCCCTACACCTTAAGCTAATGTAGGTTTGCTACCAGAAAATATAAAATGTCTAATCAATTTTTATAAGCGCTTTCTTTTAAGGTTGTTGTTTACTCAAGGGTGCGAAAGTGAAACATATGATGTTTGACTCAACTTTGAAAAAATGCAAAACAATGAAATGAAAAACGTTTTCTTTTCAATGAATCCTACTTATGGGATGGAGACAAGGTTCAACTTTCTCTTAACAAATAACACCCAATTCCCAAATGCCTATATGCAATATTTCTTTCGTGAAAGATGCAAAAGAAATGCTAACTCACTACACAAATGTTAAAATCGTCCCCCAACTAATGCAAATAAAGCATTAACACTTTTTATTTCGAAAAGAAAGTTAAAAACGATGGAAAATCATTTCAAAACAAAAGCAACCCAAACTAATTTTTTCTTTTAAGACGAAATATTCAATAAAATAAAAATAAGTTCCTTCACTGAATAATTCTAAAGAAAAAACAATGCTTTGTAACTGAAAAACACTCAAAGCAAGAGATCAAATATTTCAAAAGAAAACAAGCTAAAACAAAGCAAAGATGGCTAAAAGCAGATTCAAAAATATCAAGCATACTGTAATCAGACCTAACAAATCACCCCAAATGCTTACAGCCTCTGGACTTCATGGTGAAGTTAAGCCGCTAGCTTCTTAAACTGGGGGCAAAGTACCAACCATGCGAATCCGTGAACCATGCGTTGGGAAGCCTCAAGTATAGTTTCTCTGGTTCAAGCTTGTGTAAAAATGAAACCACCTACCTTAAGCATAGTTTTCTTTGGTTCAAGCTTGTGTAAAAATGAAACCACCTACCTCAAGCATAGTTTCCTCTGGTTCAAGCTTGTGTAAAAATGAAACCAGGTCCAAGCATAGTTTTGTTTAGTTTTAAGCTTGTGTAAAAATAAAATCTATCCCAAGCATAGTTTTGTTTTGTTTTGATCTTGATTAAAAATGAAACCAATCTTGATCTTAGTCTTTGTTCTTTCTCATGCTCGTAAATACTCGAGAATGTAACCAAGTATACTTTTATCACTTTTTCAGACTCGTAAAGGTTAGACGAAAAATGAACCCCCTAGAGTTCTTTTTAAGCTCTTTTCAGACTCTCTAAATATGAAAATATTGTCGAGCGATCTTGTTGACTTTCATGCTCATTAAAGTGAATTAGAAATAACGTCTATTGAGTGGTAGTTTATCTCTTTTTCAGTCTCATCAGACTACTTTACGAAAAATGAACACTCTAATCAAGCATGATTAGAATAAGTTATGGAGTCCTCTTTAAGTTCTTTTCAAACTCCATAAATATGAAAAGACCATTGAGTTTACTTTCTTTGGACTTGTAAAACAAACATCGAAAGGCCCATATGGGACCGAACCACTCCTTACTCTTGGCTAGACTAATATCTCATTAGCTATTCTCAAAATCTCTTCACACCAACTAACCAAGCTCAAAAACTAGTTTTCCCCATGAGAACTCCTCTCCTTTTATAAGATGAAAAGGATAGGGTGAGGAGGTTAGGATGATCCCACTAGAATAGAGATATGACTCAGATCCAAACCGATCGGAGGCCACCTCACCCTTGAAGCTTCTATTCTAGAAACGTTGAGAATATTCTCTTTTTTTTCGTACGGATGATTCTCACACCCTTAACACTGAGAAAACTGCGACAATGTTGCAGGCCACTGTGGTGCAACCTGCGTCGATCCTAGATCGTCACACCCTTAACACTGAGCAAGGTGTGACGATCCTTCTTTACAAGGTTTTGCACAAAGGAAAAGATAATTTCATTTCTCTGGGAAATGTGTCTTCATTCTTCTTCAAGGATTAAGGCCATTGATCCTTCTAAAGACAAAGGATAGGTGTACATCATTAACGGTCATAAGGGTGGCAAAAATAATGTGTAACAACACTTACCCAGGTGTGCGCAACACCAAAACCAGGTGTCAACGACTCACCATCCTATATATACATTACATTAACAATTAGTACCAAAAACTCACCAACCTATATATACATTTACAAAGGGTCTGGATCAAGGACATTACTCTTCTTCAATGTTTGGACCTTGCCAAACACAGGCTTGGCCTAGTAATTGTGAGCTATCATACCAAATTTGTTTTACAAAAGGGACACCACATGAATAAGTGTTATACAATTTCCTCATCAACCTTACATAAGTTGCACCAGCCTAGGCCTTCCAAATTTCTGAGCCTCATTCTGCCCCATGTGGGGATTTTGTTTTTGATTAGATACCACATGAAGATGCATTCTTTTAATCGAAATTTTACTTTCCACATTCCTTTCCACCACCAGGAGGGTTCCTGTTGAAGGAGATTTATATTGATTTGCATGTAGCCTGCTTTTGGAGTGTAGATACCATGAGGGTTGCGTTTCCATACTAATTCATCCTCCCTTTCTGCGATTTTGACATGCCCTAGTTTAAGAGCTCTTATATATTCTAACCAACCTCTTGAACAAGCCTCTCTTAGGCCAATTTGATGAGCATCCTTCTAGGCTTGACCCCACAGTGTGGTTATGGTTGAATCAACAATCTGGTGAAGATGAAAATACCCACGTTCATGTAGTTGTTCTATGATTTCTTAGGGAAGAATGTGGTTTCTGCCACTGCCTGGCCATGGGTCGGTGCCTAGTATGACTTTGGTTCCCTTTCCAACATGCCAAGCTAGACCTTCTCATATTACCTGAAAGGATTTGATGAGGGATTTCCAAATGATTGAGCAATTTGTAGTCTCCTTTGATGGTGTTTTGATCCAGTCCTCTACTGAATGAGGACTGATATATTTATGGGAGACTACTTTTGTCAAGAGGTTGTATGAGTTGATCAATCTCCAGTTGGTTTTGGCTGCAAGGGCCTTTAAAAATAGATGTATATTTTTAAGATCCCATTTTTCCAATAATTTTGGAGTAGCGAGGGATTCCCATTTGACCCATGGTAGGGCAAAATGGTCTATTGTGCCATCTCATAAAAATCTGAAACAAGTTCGTCTTATCTTCTCCAGGGTGCCTTTGGGAATCCATGTTAATGGCATCCAATATACCAGGATGGCTTCCAAAACTGATTTGACCAGGATCAATCTTCCCACTCTAGATATCCATTTAAAACTCTAGGCCTTTAACCTCTTTTCCAATTTTGCAATCAACCAACACCAATCTTCCTTTTATAATTATTTGGTTTTAAGTGAAAACCCAAATACTTTATGCCTTCGTCGAAAAACAACATAATAAAATAAAAGATATCCTTATAACATGTAGTTTCCTCTTCATCCATGAGATGAGTCGAGAGAGTGGATTTTTGTGCATTGATATGCATTCCAGTGTCCCTCCCAAATAGGTTTAAGATTGAGCTTAGTTTCTCCGCATCTCCCCTCAAACCACTGCAGAAAATCAAGACATTATCCACGAAGAGGAGGTGGGAGATCCTTAAAGTGGGAGAGATGGATATTCCATGGAAATCCCCTCTAGATTTTTCTTCTCGAAGAGGCATGCTGAGATCCTTTGCCACCAAAAGAAAAAGTAAAGGGGAGAGGGGACATCCTTGTCTTAACCCTCGTTTGGATGGGAAGAAGGGTGAGGCTACCCTATTAATGAAGACTACAAAAAAAACTATTGAAATTCAGCTCATTATCCAATTAATGAAGGGAAGCTTGAAACCCAAATGTGTTAGAAGCATCCTTATATAGAGCCAGTTGACCCTGTCATAGGCTTTTGATAAATCGATTGTGATCATTGCTCCCTTCAATTTCCAAGATTTTATACTGTGTATAGCCTCTTGAGCCACTCCTATTTCTTCATGGATCTATCTTCCTTCCAAGAAACCAAATTGCTCCTGGGATACAAATTTTGAGAGGACAACCTTAATTCTTTTGCTGATCACTTTTGAAACCACTTTGTAGATGTAGTTGCACAAAGAGATAGGTCTAAAATCTTCAAGAGACTGTGTGTCATCCTTCTTGGGAATAAGAGCTATAAAAATGGCATTTAATGGTGCATGGATATGACCATTTATGCGTGATTCCTCCACCACTTTGAGGATATTATTTCCAATAATATCATAAATACCTACAAAGAAATCTGTGGTCCATCTGTTCGGACCTAGGCTCTTATCTTTTTTAAAACTATAGAGAACTTCTTTGAGTTCATCTTCAGTTACCTCTTCCATGAGAGCCCTATTGTCCTCCTCATCCACGAACCTAGGGAAGAAAAGAGCCATGCGAACTATGACATCTAGTGCAACTTTTCTGTCTACTTTAAAAAAAATCTGGAAATGCCTGGACCCCATCCGGGCCAGTCCCTCGAAATAAGAGATAGACCTGCCCTCTGTGTCTTTGAGACTCCAGATAATTTTCACCATTTTCCTCCCTTTAGCATATGCCTGAAAGAATTTTGTATTCCCATCCCCGCTTTGTATCCGTAAGGCTTTGATTTTTAATTTTTAATCTCCAGTCTTTTTCTTTTGCTTCCAATAATTGTCTTTTCTTCTTTTCCAGTGCTAGCAACGTCTCTTTTGTTTCGAGAGAAGCATAACCCCCTTTCTCCGAGTCATACAAAGATTGTAGGATTGCTTTTGCATTTATTAGATCTTGCTCATCCTTCTCTCTCTTACCACGACCCATTTAATTGTGGCCATTTTTAGGGTTTTAATATTTTTGGCAAATTGTACAACAACCAAGTCATTGAATACACAATTACAAACAACTAATTGAAAATCAAAAAAAAAAAATCACTTCTCAACGTTTGCAATATACACTACTTTCCAAAAGATATAATAAAAATTATTATTTTTTATTTAAAAAAAATTTAAATTAATAATTTTTTTTTTTATAAATTTTTATGCAATTACAAACAACTAATTGAAAGTAAAAAAAATAGGTTGATTTCTAAGCCATTAAGATATACATGACTCTAGAGCTCTATATGAGAAAGATGTTCATGTAACATAACACATTAAAATAATAATTTAAAACATAATAATATATATATATATATATATATATATATATATATATATATATATATATATATATATATATATATATATATATATAATTTATTTTGTTGCAATTTGTTCCAGCTTCATTTAATAAATCACAAAAATAATGGATTGAATATAGTCTGAATGAGTCTAATGGTTAAGAACATGTCTTTCCTCTTAAAAGATCACAGGTTAAGGAGGTAGGATATATATACCTTCATAGACCTTACCAGGTTCCTTATCCCACAATTTCAACATTATAATAATCCAAATTATGGAATTTTTCAATTCCAACCTTTAATGTAATGATGATCGTTGAAAAGCAGCAGTTTCGTGGAAACTTCGAACATCAAATAAAAAATGGAAGGACAGTTACGTACAGCTTTCCACAATAATACTTGCAAGAAAAGATCTTCAATTAAAAAAAGGAAGGTCAGCCTTCGTACAATTCTAGAACAAATCTCATGACTTTCCTACACTTGGGAAACTCATGGGTCTCACTGTGACTGTTCCGGGAAAGAGAGATTTGCGTCACCGTGTGCGTGGGATAAGACTAATTTTGATTGTTTCCTATTATAATTTTGGTAGGAATTTATTCATAAATAATTTTCCAGCTGCAGATTGCAATTTGTCCGTTATATTACAATGATAAACTGGAAAAGGATTTTTAAATCGGTTGAGAAGAATCGAAATCACGATTTAAAAAAATTACCGGATTTAAAAAAATGTGGCGAAAAAACAAGCCAATACGAGTGCCACGGAGGGGTGCACGCAATTCGTAATTTGACCAGACGAACATTCCACGAAGGGTATTGGTTGGATGATGGACGACGGAGGAAAGTTCGTCGTTACTGGAAATTAGATAACCAAATCTCCGAAACCTGTTTTCTGTGCAGTTTAAGAGCACGATTCGCTGAATGATACCAACTTCAAATTGGAGGACGGCAGGTGTCCATTTGATTCTTTACATTCTGAGCACTTTACTGTGTGCAATTTAAGAGCACGATTCGCTTAATGATACCAACTTCAAATTGGAGGACGGCAGGTGTCCATTTCATTCTTTACATTCTGAGCACTTTACTCTGGGAGGGGGATTTCCAATTGCTCTGAACCCAAAGCCCTGGGAGCACAAACGGTACGCACTCTCTTCCCTTCGGTTCAGTGTTCTGAAATTTTCAGTGCAGTGTTTGGTTTACTTGATAGTTTGGTTCAGAGATCTTGAATTTCGGTGCAGTATTTGATTTACTTGATAGTTTGGCTCAGAGATCTTGAATTTCGGTGCAGTATTTGATTCACTTGATAGTTTGGTTCAAAGATCTTGAATTTGGGTGCAGTATTTGATTTACTTGATAGTTTTGATCCAAGAATTGATGAGAAATGGATGTGGGATTGATGAAGGCTGTTAATTCATTGCATTACAGGAGGGGATTCTATAGCTGGAATGCTGCCTGGTGTAGAGTGCGCGCGCAGGCGACGGGTTTATCAGGGAACTGCTTATTCAGATGACACCCAGAGGCGTGCTTGTAATCTCTCCCTCTACGAGTCCTTCTCAGATCGCCGATCTTCAAGTAGCCTAATGGTATTTTTTCAATCCCCTGTTCCGTGATTTTGCTGGATAGTTGTATCATTTCTGGTTGGTAGATATTAACACATCACTATTTGATTTTTTATTTTTGATTTTGAGCCCGGGATGCTCGGCGCTCAAACGTAACTCTTCTTATTAGGCATCCAATCGGGTGGGGAGAGCAGTCGCACAACTAACTGAAATTAGTGGGTTTCCTGTTAAGATGTATGGGTGGAAGCCTGATGGCTGTCTGTGTGCATAGTGCTTTTGGGGGTTCAGTATTGTTTGGGGATCTGATGGCCCTTTTCATTATAGTAAAACGTGTTTCATGCAGCAATGTTTGGTGGAAATGCAGGGGCCAAGGTTTGTCTGTACAAAAATCAGTATAAAAATGTTCAGGACTTGTATTCATATGGTAAACCCCATAAAAGTTTTGGATCATTTCAGAAAATAGTCCTTTAACATTACTTGAACTTTTCAAATAGAATTGATTACTTCTTATTGATTTTGAGATCACGAAGTTCAAGGTCCAAAGGTAACTCCATGTTTATAAGCACCCACGTTTTCATGGTTGGCTTAGGAGGTCCATATTGGTTGTTTATGAATTTTCTATCACCGCGGTCTAGCTACTCAGACTCACAATTTCACTCATAGTGGCCTTGGTGAATCAGGGTACTTTCCAAAGATAACTCCATGCTTATAAGCACTCACATTTTCGTAGTTGGCTTAGGAGGTCCACATTGGTTGTTTATGAATTTTCTATCACTGTCGTCTAGCTACTCAGACTTGCAATTTCACTCATAGTGGCCTTGGTGAATCAGAGCACTTTTCAAATCGCCTTCCACAAAAGGATTCAAGAAAGCCACCGGAGGGAGGCGGATGGACAGTAAAAGAGGGCAGGCCGTACTCATTTGGGCTTTGACTCATTGCCATATCTATATCTAATCCTATCTTTCTTTCAGAAAACATGCTTTCTAATAACCCAAATCTCCTTCATTCATACTAAAAACTTGTCAGTCTTATAAACTTGTTACTTCACTCACTATATGCTGCCACACAATAGATGATTTCTTTGGGGATATGATGGTCCTTTTCATTATAGTGAAAAATGGCTCATGCAACAACTTTTGGTGGAAATGCAGAGGCAGAGGTTTCTCTGTACGTAAGATCGGTCCAAAGAAGTTCCGGACATGTATTCATATGATTAGCGCCATAAAAGTTTTGGACCATTTCAGAAGAAAAAAAAATCCTCTCACATTACTTGAACTTGTCAAATAGAATTGAGTACTTAATACTGATGTTGAGGTGATGAAGTTCGGGGTCCAAAAGTAATTCGATGTTTATAGGCACCCACGTTTTCATAGTTTCCTTAGGAGGTCCACACTGGTTGTTTATGAATTTTCTATCACCGTCGTCTAGCTACTCAAACTCAAAATTTCACTCATGCCGTCCTTGGTGAATCAGGGCACTTTCCAAATCACAGTCCCCAAAACGATTCAGAAAGCCACTGGAAGAAGGGGGACAAACAGTAAAAGCCTATTAGTGAACATCTGCCTGTCTTGAAAAGAGAGGGCAGGCCCTACTCATTTGGGATTAGACTCATTGCCATATCTATATCTAATGCTATCTGTCTTTCAGAAAGCATGCTTTCTAATGACCCAAATTTCCTTTCATCATACTCAAAAGTTGTTATCTGATAAACATGTTACTTCACCCACTATATGCTATCTTACAATAGATGAGTGGAAATCCAGTTCTATATTTCCTTTCGAATATAAAAGATGGATTCCAAAGTTTTAGAGGAATGTTTTCAAAACTTGAAAAATCAGAAATATATATGGTTCCTAATAACCATTATAAAGAATGAAACTTTAATTACATAACTTATAAGTGCACAGACCCTACTTAATGTTAATAAATACTATAATGTTCTCAGATTGTAAGATGCATTTTATGCAGCATCTTTTTGTTGTATGATACATGGCTTATTCTAGAAATCTGGGGGAAGTGTAAGAATTATAAATTGTCTATTGGAGCGATTAGAATGGGCTGAAGAAGACTTTACAAGAACCATGCAAGACTTATATTCTCTGTTTTTGGGTGAATTGGGGAGTGCCTCAGGTCATCTTGACTGTTATGAGCAAAGTTGTAAATGGATAGATCATGATTGAATATTTGTCTATGGCGAGAACATGGGTGCCTAATAAGAATGGAATAACATTGGAAGCTTAAGCTTTGCCAACTCAAAAGTAATTAAAAATATTTGTTCAGCTGCTATTTTATGTCTCGGGTGCAACGGTGTTAATATGTTGATTGTTTTGCAAGCATTGCTACTTTTATTTTATCAATTAAGTGTTGGTGTTGCTAGCTAAGATGCCGTATCTTTTTTGATGAATATTGTTTTTTTTTTGTTTACATGTAATTCTCTCTAGAGAGAGATTCATGTACATCAAAAGGTGGTGATATCCTGTCAACCAAAACAAAAGACAATTCATTTGGACTTTTCAGAGTAATACAAAAATCGGCATTGCAGAAAGCTTTCATGCATGTGAATGCTACTTGCCAGGCACTGGTTTATCAATCTGGATTGGAGCAGGTTGTTCTTCGATGTAGACTGGTAGCTGGTGGCTCAAAACACCCTCCACCAATCTTTTGAAGCTGTGAAAAACTTTCCTTTGGAAGGTTTCATCCATTTGCCACGAGTAGTAGATGCCCAGTCTCCTAACTGCCGCCAGCTAGTCCAGGGACTTTACCACTGTATGTTCGAAAGTTGTTTGCAGCTGAGCTAACACGTCTTCTCTTTCCTTAAGATAATTTTCAATGTGCACAGCACATCCAGGATTCGTTCATTGGAGACTCTGTTCCTGGTTCTTCTTCCCGAGGAAAGAGTGTATACCCCAAGGCCTTGCTGCTCCATGAAATAGTCAAGATACTCTTGTTTCATGAAGGGTTTTTAGGAGCTTTGATAAGGGGCACTCAAAACACCCCATTTCTGGCAAGCTATGCCAGAATCTGGTGAAACATCACAGGCATGGTTCTGATCGATTCACTTGTTTTTTCAGATTTTTAAGGATTTGGGTTGATTTGAAGAGTGCCAAAATACCTAGGGACAGAGTTCCTCTATGGATGGAACTCCAACTTTGGTGGAACTATGATTTCCATTAAATTTTTGGCCGGATTTCAATTAGAAAGCTTTCTGGAAATGGGAGCGGTTTTGAGTGTTCCGAATCCTGGAGTTTTCAGGAAGGGTTGGCAGACTATGATTGTCCTCCTCCTGAGCCTGGCTGGTTTTGTACTTCTGCAGAGCGAGCTTGTGTTCCCTGTCTCCCTCTTCCTCCAGGGGTTGAGGATTCTGCCATTGTGTGACAGCAGACAGTTGGATGGAGCAAATTGATTGTGAAACTTGAATGAGAAAGGTGGAGGGTTGGAACCTGCATGGTTGAATTCTTTGGGCTGCATTTAATTGGAAGGGCTGTTGTGGAGGTTATCTATCACCATTGTACTGTTCTGTTGGCTATGGATTGGCTTGCCATTGCCATATCTGGTGGCAGGCTTGAGGGTAAATTGGGAAGAGTACAACATTATGAGAGATTAATTTGGGCCTTGTGGGACAGGTTGAGGTCCTTTTGCCAAGGGTCATTGTGGCTCCTAGGGGTTAGAATAAGATTTGGTGTTGAAATAATGTAACTGCAAAGTGTATTCTTATTATTATTTGATATATTATTCATTGGATCAATCCCCATTGTGGATTGATCA
>ML796238.1:239951-268529 GCA_009831015.1 Picea engelmannii
AGCAACCTGATTTCAGGTTCATTTAAAGCAAGCTATTTTCCTTCACAGTTCTTGTCAAAATCCAAGGGATGTTGCTGTTAATTACTCATGATTGGATTCAAATCTTCCCTTAAAGTAGTCTATTATTAACTTTGAATCATCCTCAAAGATGATGTTCTTGGAACCTTGTTTGAAGCCTTCTTTGATTCCACTTTGGTAGGTAACCCCTGCTACGTATCCTTCATGATCCCTGAATACTTTTCCTGCCCCAGCTAAGCCTAGGTTACCTTTAGAGGCTCTATTGAAATTGTACTTGATCTACCCTCTAGGGGGGAATTCCATGGCTGCTGGTTGATTGCCCAACTTCTGTTCTTTAAAGGAGACTAGCTAAGATTCCATCTTGATTGCTTCTTGTTGATGCAATTTGTTTGGGCATAGTTTTATCTATTTCAGGCATATCTTTTTCTCTGTTTCTCTAGATCTTTGAGAGGGGATGTCTGTTTCAAACTTTGGATACAAGTGATAATTTTGCTAGCCTACATAGTTTTACAAAACTGCTTTTGTATATACGATATTTTGTATGGGTTAAAAATTCATGCAGAATTATGTCTTTCATTAAAACTTAAATATTGTCATATAGGAGTTTTAGATGTCACCTTTACTTTATATTACAGTGATAAGGGGTTGGGTCTAAAAGTTAATGGGTGGTTGTTAACCTCTGATCACAAATTTCTAAAAGCATGGGTATTATTTGCACACAAGTGCCTTCACAAAAGGTCTAGAAATGTCCGTTGGTATTCTTGGAAGTTGGGAACCAAAGCCTTTAGCCCTGGAGAGCTCATTCTTCCATGGCTCCCCTTTGATATCACGTAGAGTAGAATATCTGTTTGTATGTTATATGGGTTCGGTGTATTTGTCAGCATAAAATGTCATGGGGATATTGCCCATTGGTATGACTATATGTTATTGGGATTAAAACCCAGGGTTGCATTATATGTTTTAACTAAAAGAAGCTATCAGCAGTCAAGAAACTACTAGCATTATAGTTTCTTTCCTTTTTCACTCTTAAGAAATATGTAATGTTGAATGACTGGCAAGGCAAAAGGATTATGCTATATCAAGCCTTTTCTCAAGTATATCTATACATGTAAGAAGAGTAACATTTTATTGCTATGGCAGACAAGACCTATAAACCTGTACGAGACAGACCAGAATGGTAATGATAAGCTTAATGGAGTTGTACTTGAGGCACGGGAACGATTAGAGGGGAGACTAAGGGCATCGTCAACAGTAAACAAGAGGTTTGTAGAATAGTTCTCAACTCTGAGTATTATGTATATGAAGTTGCTTTCTATTGAAAAAGTGTTTAAGACTGCAAATTGTAAACAATTATTTGGGATTCATGTTTGATTTGTCTCTATCAAATAGTAGATGGATACTAATAGTGGTGAAAATATTTTCATTATATACAGGCCTAGTCATATCATGCTGGTTAATAATAGAGATCGGTATACTATTGGTGGCTTGATCACTGAAACAAGGCAACCATCAGAGCTTGTTAGAGAAGGTGTTCAGCCTGCTTCTGTAGCAACGAGTAAATCATGTATTGCTCTTCTAAGAAAAGAGATATATACACCAGAAACAAAAAGAGGAAAATCTTGGTTGAAGTTAAAATCAAGAACATTGGAAGAAGAGGATTGTGCTGTGTGCTTAGATTGCTTCAAACTGAATCAGGTGCTTATCCATCTTCCATGTGGACATAAGTTTCACTCATCTTGCCTGATTCCATGGTTGGATAAAAATCAACATTGCCCATATTGTAGGGCCAAAATTTCACCTTAACAAATTTTCATTTGAACCTTTTAGACTATCAAATGTTTCTGTATAACATATCAGAAACACATGTTTTTGATATGGGTCAGCAGTTGTGGGAGTAGGTAGGAGTCCATCATCTGCATGTATTTATAATATGAAATCAAGTTTGTTTATGTTGAGATAGTTTATAACAGGTGGATCCCTTCGCTATATGTGTACATGGATCAAAGAGGAAAATGTTCTGTAGATCTGACAGTAAAATATTGGGAATCAATTCATCTAAGCTCAAAATTCCCTATTTCAATTTGAGTTTTTCTGTGATTATTTGATGACTGATTAATCCCCAATGCCCATTCTTGGTGGTAGCTGACAACAGGCAGGCTGTCACTTGGATGTGTTGCTCTGGAAGTGTTTAGTTTCAATTTTTTACAATGTGGAATGTACATATTTGTATAAACAATTTCGGAATATCATAGGATCTTAAGTAAATGGAGGGATTCTGTATTATAATTGACAAATAATTATAATATGAAAATGATGCATATAGTTACTAAAATAGTTAGTGTAATAGCTTTTTGTTGGATGATCATTCCAACACCCTATGGCTGACAAAATGATAAAAAATCCCTCATTTTGTTGGATAATTTATCATGTGATTCACTCTTCAGCCTAAAATTGGCAAGCTTTATTCAGAACATGTGTTGAAGTTTTACTTATACAGCTAGCAGTTATGGTTCTTCTTTATTATTATAATCATTTAGTGTTGAAATATTGTAACTGCAAAGAGTATTCTATTTATTATTGATTTATTATTTATTAGATCAATCCCTTTTTGTGGATTGATCATGTCGGGCATTATAATTGACCAAATCCATTTTTGTGGATTGGTCAAACCCTAATTGTATTATGCAAATTGAGAAGTCGCCCCCCAGGCTAATTAAAGTGGTTTTAACCACTCAGAAAGACAAGTTAGCCCTGCTCAACGAAGAGACACATTTTCAGCACCTGCTAGTTTGTATAAATAAAGGAAGTCAGCACCTCATTTGTTCACTTACTGAGCTCACTCATCTAGTGTGCAAGTATTGAAGGAAGCTGCAGTTACCAGTTGCCGGAAGAAGGAAGAGAGAGAGGCGCATTGCTTAGTAGAGGATATTCTCAAGTGTTTGGTTTATTGTCTTGGCATTGTATTGGCTATCTATATTAAGAAAGTTTTTGCTGGGTTTTCTTCCCCATGAGGGTTTCCCAGGATAAATGTTTTGTATCTTGTGATTGTGTTTCTCTCAGTGATCATATCTATGCTATGGTTATCTAGTAAATTGAAAAGAAACCTAATAATAGATTAAACCTTAACATGGTATCAGAGCTAAGCTGAAGAGAGCATCTTTCACTGGATAAAGAAAAACGTCATTATTGTCGTACAAGAAAATGAGGGCTTTTTATTGAAGAGAAATTTCAGCCCAAAAGTCATCTAGAAAAGTGCGCCCTAGCCCAAGGAACTCTTTGGCACCTTCAACGCACCTTTTCAGTGGATAGAACTCTCGGAAATTGAAACCCTAGTTTTCACTGGTACTAGAAGTACCAAAAGTACTAGTCCAGAAATCCATTGGTCAAGTTTGAAGGGGAAAAAAATGTATTTTTTGAAATCTAACTGCACCAGGCTACTCGCCTCAGCCAAGCGCACCTCCTGGTAAGTTCAAAATTTAATTCTGAGCATTTTCAATTTTTGGTCATTTTCCTAGCTCCAGGTAAAGACATCTGCAAGCACTAAGCTTGTTGACAAGCTAGAAGGTGTGGAAAACTTCTGTGCCTAGAAGTATAAGATTGCACTCATTCTTGAAGAGAATGACCTAGCAAGATTCATTAAAGAAGATGTACCAGAACCTACTAATGTTGCAGATAAAGAAAAACACCAAAAGGATACAGTTAGGGCCAAAAGAATCATTGCAGACTCTATTAAATATCACTTGATTCCTCAAGTGGCTTCAAAGAAGACTTCAAAAGAAATGTTTGATGCTCTAACCAGATTATATGAAGGAAGGAACATCAATCGGAAGATGAATCTAAGAACTCAACTCAAAAGTACAAGGATGCAAAAAGGAGAAACAATTCAGGAATATTTCTCCAGAATATCACAATTCAAAGAACAACTAGAAGCAATTGAAGATACTATAGATGAAGACGAACTTATAATGACAGCCCTTAATAGTCTCACAAGAACTTGGGATGCATTCATCCAAACTATTTGTGCCAGAAAGGAGAAACTACACTTTGATAGTTTTTGGGAAGAATGTGTCCAAGAAGAAGCAAGAGTATCTAACCGAGAAGCATTGCTATCAAGAGATGAAGATCAAGCCCTAGATACTCATACTAAAGGAGGAAGAAAGAGATCTTACTTCCAAAAAGAAACTCATAAGGAGTCTCAACCCCAAAACAAATTCATACATAAAGAATCTCACCCTCCAAGGAGATTCCAGAATTTTCAGAAAGGTCAAAGAAGAGAAAAATATTTCTCATCCTACCAATGTTACCATTGTGACAAGATGGGACATATTGCTAAGAATTGTCCAGCTAGGCGAGAAGAATACAAGAAGAGAAACAAGAGGCACCATGCCCATGCAGTTGAAGAGCCACCCGCAAAGATGATAAAATAACAGATTGAAGACTATGTCTTAATCTCTGCCCTCTCAGGATCAACGTCACCTGGTGAGGACACTTGGCTCATAGACAGTGGTGCTTCCAAGCATATGACAGATCAAAGAGACATTCTCTCTTGCCTTTCAGAAAAGAAGTTTCCCTAGAAAGTTACACTTGGAGATGATTATCAATACCCTATCAAAGGAATAGGAGAATCAAATTACAAACTTGATTTAGGAACCCCAATGAAGATGAAGGATATACTATATGTACCAGGTTTGACAAAGAACTTACTTTCTATCTCAGCTTTAGAGAAGAAAGGCTTCAAATTTTCCTTCATAGATGGAGAAGTTCTTATGTGGTCCAAAGGAAAAACCATGGAAGAAGCAATTGCTATTGGAAAAGAAGAAGGTGGCTTGTATAAGCTAAAGGGTCACTCAGAAGCAACCATGACCCATTCCATTGAGAATCCATGTGAACTTTGGCATAGAAGATTAGCCCACATCAACTACAAGGCATTACCATATGTAAGCAAGGCAGTCACAGGTCTACCAGAATTCAAGGCTGACCATGAAGGTGTGTGCAATGGATGTGCACAAGGAAAGAACATCAAGAACCCTTTTCCAAAGAGAGACAGTAAAGCAGAAGGAGTCCTAGAGCTCATTCACTCAAATGTGTGTGGCCCAATTCCATCAACCTCCATCAGTGGGTATGTATACTATGTATCTTTTATTGATGACTATTCTCGCAAAACCCGGGTTTACTTTTTTAAATCAAAAGATGAAGTGTTCAATAAATTCAAAGCCTTGATAGAGAATCTTTCTAAAAGAAAGATCAAGATACTCAGGTCAGATAATGGAGGAGAATACACCTCAAAAGAGTTTGGAAAATTTTGCAAAGATGCCGAGATCAAGAGGGATCTCACCACTCCCTACAATCCTCAACAAAATGGTGTAGCAAAAAGAAAGAACATAACTATAATGAAAGCAGTGAAGACCATGATCTATGATCAAGATCTTTCAATGCACTTATGGGTAGAAGCAAAAAAAACAACAGTATATGTACAAAACAGATTGTCCCATAGTGCACTTGGGTTCAAGACCCTTGAAGAGATGTTCTCCGGAAAGAAGCCAGAAGTAAACCATCTCAAAATATTTAGCTGCCCAATATTTGTACACATTCCGAAAGAAAAGAGAACCAAGATGGACCCTTCAAGAAATAAGGGAATATTTGTTGGATACTGTGAGGTCTCCAAGGCCTTTAGAGTTTATATACCAGGTTACCATCATATTTAGATCAACAGGGATGTAATCTTTGATGAAGATGCAACACTCAAGAAATCAAGAAGATGCCAACTTGAAGAAGTATATGAAGAAGAACATGTGGCTCGCAGAGTTGCAGAACCAGTGAGGGAAGTCATAACCTCCCTTGATGAGGAGATTCTAGAAGATCATGACATAATAGAATCTCAATAACCTCCCCAAATGAAAATATCCCACAAGAGAAAGCTAGCCTAGGCAAGGGAACTTATTCAAGATGGAGAGAAGTATGGTGCCCCCGAAGGAACCATGAGACAAGTGAAGAAACCCAAGTCATTCTCCAGTTATATGGCTTTGGTGTGTGATCTCTTACAGAAGGAGCCTACTTGATTTGAAGAATCTATTCAGAAGAAAGAATGGGAAGATGCCATGACAAAAGAATACCAATCCATTATAAAGAATGATGTATGGGAAATAGTTCTCGGACTGAAGAGCAAGGATGCAATATCTTCCAAATGGATTTTCAAAATAAAACATGCCGCTGATGGAAGTGTTGAGAAATATAAATAAAGGTTTGTTGCTCGTGGCTTTTCTCAAAAGGAAGGCATTGACTATGAAGAGATGTTTGCTCCTGTAGCCAGATACACTTCAATCAGAACCATCATAGCCCTTACAACTAAGATGAAGTGGAAGTTACACCAGATGGACGTGAAAACAACTTTATTGAATGGTGTCATTGAAGAAGAAGTGTATATAGAACAACCTCAAGGGTTTGAAGTTGAAGACATGAAGACTCATGTCTACAAGTTGAAGAAGGCTCTATTCGGATTGAAGCAAGCTCCTAGAGCTTGGTATGAAGGGATTGACAGTTTCCTGATGAGCTTGGGCTTTACCAAGAGTAAAGCTAACTCTAACCTTTACTTCAAGGTTATGAATGATGAGCATGTTATATTGTTGTTGTATGTGGATGACTTATTCTTAACTGGAAAAGAAAAGCTCATCACTGACTGTAAGAAGAAGCTTGATGCAAAATTCAAGATGAAAGACCTTGGCCTAATGCACTATTTCTTAGGTTTTGAGGTCTGGCAGAGCCCAGAGAAGATCTTCCTTAACCAAGGGAAGTATGCAGTTGAAATACTGAAGAGATTTGATATGTTGGAGTGCAAGTCCATGAATACACCCATGGAAACAAAGTTGAAGCTCTTGGTTGACACTTCATCAGAATTGGTTGATGCTACAATGTACAGACAAATCATTGGATCGTTGATGTATCTGACGAACACCAGGCCAGATATATGTTTTTCTATGAACACCTTGAGTCAATTTATGGTAGAGCCCAGACGTGTTCACCTAGTTGTTGCAAAACATGTGATGAGGTACCTTAAAGGTACATTAGATTGTGGTCTCAGTTATAATGGAGACCATGACTTCAGACTGAGTGGTTATACTAATTCAGATTGGGCTGCAAGTGTCTCTAACAGAAAGAGTACTTCAGGATGTTGTTTCAGTTTGGGGTCAGCCATGATCTCATGGCAGAGTAGGAAGCAATCAAGCATTGCTCTCAGCACAGCCGAAGTAGAATACATTGTTGCATGTTCTGCCAGTTGTGAAGCCATATGGCTTCGGAAGTTGTTGACGGGTCTGTTCGATCTGGAGATGTAAGCAACCGTGATCCTATGTGATAACTAGAGTTGCATAAATATGACAGAGAACCCTGTGTTCCATGACAAGTCAAAACACATAGAGATACAATATCATTACATATGTGTTATGGTGCAAAGAGGAGCCATAAAGCTCCAGTATGTTAGCATGGATGAACAGGTTGTTGATGTGTTGACCAAGCCTCTATCTCGTGTAAAGTTTGAGCACTTTTGAGATAAGCTTGGTGTAGTCCGAAAGGACCTCCCTCGAAAGGGGGAGTAGTGTTGTGATGCTAGCCTCGTGCTGTGATGCCAGCCTAGTGCTGAAGATTTCCAGCTTCGTGTTGATGTTGTTGTGATGCCAGCCTCGTGCTGTGATGCCAGCCTAGTGCTGAAGATTTTTAGATTCGTGTTGATGTTGTTGTTATGCCAGCCTCGTGTTGTGATGCCAACCTAGTGCTGAATATTTCCAACTTTGTGCTAATGTTGTTGAGATGCCAGCTTCGTGCTGAAGATTTCCAGCCTTTGTGCCGATGTTGTTGAGATGCCAGCTTCGTGCTGAATATTTCCAGCCTTTGTGCTGATGTTGTTGAGATGTCAGCTTCGTGCTAAAGATTTCCAGCCTAGTGCTGATGTTGATGATACTCCAGTCTTTGTGTTGTGATGTTGTTGTTGTTGATGATACTCCATCCCTTTGTGTTGTGATATTGTTGTTGTTGATGTTGTATCAGCCTTTTGTTGTTATTGATGATGATGTATTAGTGTTATACTAATCCATGTTGATGCAGATGATGTTGATGCCATTCTAGCTCCCTGCTGTGAATGATGATTTTGATGATGAGAAAAACTTCCAATGATGTATAGATATGCCAGTTAGTGTTCCAGATGTTGTTGATGTTGTTTCCCTCTCTCTCTCTCTCTCTCCCTCTCCCGATGATGTTGTAGAATACCCTTTTTGTTAAGGGGGAGTGTTGAAATATTGTAACTGCAAAGAGTATTTTATTTATTATTGATTTATTAGATCAATACCCTTTTGTGGATTGATCATGTTGGGCATTGTAATTGACCAAATCCCCTTTTGCGGATTGGTCAAACCCTAATTGTATTATGAAAATTGAGAAGTCGTCCCCCAGGCTAATTAAAGTGGTTTTAACCACTCAGAAATACAAGTTGGCCCTGCCCATCGAAGAGACACCTTTTCAACACCTGCCAATTTGTATAAATAAAGGAAGCTAGTGCCTCATTTGTTCACTCACTCAACTCACTCATCTAGTGCGCAAGTATTGAAGGAAGCTGTAGTTACTAGTTGTTGGAAGAAGGAAGAGAGAGGCACATTGTTTAGTAGAGGATATTCTCTAGTGTTTGGTTTATTGTCTTCGCATTGTATTGACTATCTATATTAAGGAAGTTTTTGCTGGGTTTTCTTCCCCATGAGGGTTTCTCGGGATAAATGTTGTGTATATTGTGATTGTGTTTCTCTCAGTGATCCTATCTATTTTATAGTTATCTAGTAAATTGAAAAGAAACCTAATAATAGCTTAAACCTTAACATTTAGCACATTAGTTGCATAAATAAGATCATTGAAAGAGAGACAATCATAGAAACAATAGACACACAGATTATCCTGGGAAACACTCACGGGGGAGAAAACCCCAAAAAAATTTCCTCAATATAGATAGACCAAAGATCAAACATAATATCCTCTACTCCTTCACTAGGAAAAGTAGTGCACCACTTAACCAAGAAATACCAAGAGATAGACCAAAACCCTCATTGACGTCACGTCCAGTTGCAGTAGGTTCTCCTCCAAGATTTGCGCACTGCAGAGATGAGTCGTGAGTGTATCCAAATGAGGCGCTGGCCTCTCTTATAAATAGTGGTCTGGCCAACCTATAATTAGGTATGGGTCGACTTGCCATTTTTCCTTCTTAATTTACATTTAACTGTCAAGGCACAATAGGCCGACTTTTACTAAGGCACAATAGGGCCTAATTAAATATAATATAATAATATCATTCAACTCTCTCTCTGGTAGAATATTCTTCGAAGTTATAATATTTCAACACCCCCCCTTAACAAGAAGGGTATTCTACTGACAACATTAATAACAACTGACTGGACTCAATACATCATCAAGGGGAGGGGACATCGTCATCAACATTGGGAACACTATCGGTCATATATATAGGTCATCAGAAGTTTTTCTCATCATCAACATCAGTAGAAATTGAACATCATCATCATCTGCAGCACGGAGCTAGAGTAACATCATCATCATCAACATCATGAAGATGGAACACCAACATCAACAACACGAAGCTGGAACATCAACACCACGAAGCTGGAACATCAACATCAACAACAATATAAATGGAACATCAACATCTATATGTGGCAACAGAATGAGGCAGGTGCATCAACAACAACATTTGTGGTACTTTGACAGACCGTCCTTACTGGACCTTCCGGATCTGCCCAGGAATCATAAGATTTCTTAGGATATAGAATCCTAACTGAGCTACCACTATTGACCACAACTGACATATACATGCATAGGTACTCTGACAGACCATCCTTACCGGACTTTTTGGATCTTCCCAGGGATGATCAGTCCCCTAGGATATAAAATCCTAACTGAGCTACCCGTTGTTGGTCAGGATACCATAGTATCATCAACATCACTCCCCCTTTCGAGGGAGTTCCTTTTGGACTACACCAATCTTGTCTTAGAAGTGCTCAAACTTCACCCGAGACATAGGCTTAATCAACACATCCGCAACCTTCTCATATGTGCCAACACATTGGAGCTTTACAACTCCCTTCTGCACCATGTCACAAATGTAGTGGTACTGGATCTGAATGTGCTTTGCCTTATCTTGGAACACTAGGTTCTTTGTCATATTTATGCAAATTTGTTTTTCACAAAAGATCACGATAGCGTCCATCTCTAGGTCAAATAGACCTATCAACAACTTCCGAAGCCATATGGCTTCACAACTGGCAGAGCATGCTGCAATGCACTTTGCTTCTGCCGTACTGAGAGCAATATTGAATTGCTTCCTGCTTTTCCATGAAGTCATGGATGACCCCAAATTGAAACAACATCCTGCAGTTCTTTTTCTGTCTGAAGCACTTCCAACCCAATCTAAATTAGTATAGCCATACAATCTGAAGTCACAGTCTCCAATATAAAAGAAGCCATAGTCCAACGTACCCTTAAGATATCTCATCACATGTTTTGCAACGAAAAGCTGAACTTGTTTGGGCTCCAATAGATACTGACTCAAGGTGTTCACAACAAAGTATATATCTGGTCTGGTATTTGTTAGATACATCAACAAACCAATCATCTGCCTGTATAGAGTAACATCAACTATTTCTGACAAAGTATCAACCAATAACTTCATATTGGTCTCCATAGGAGTGGACATGGCTCTACAGTCCATCATGTCAAATATCTTCAGAATTTACACAACATACTTTCATTGATTAAGGAAAATATCTTCTGGGCTTTGCCATACTTCAAGACCTAAGAAATAGTGCATCGAGCGTAGGTCCTGATTTCAAATTTAGCGGCAAGCTTCTTCTTACAATCTGTGATGAGATTTTCTTCATAATTCAAGAATAAGTCATCCACATATAAAAACAATATAATTGGCCTATCATTCTCAATCATGAAGTAAAGTTTGGGATCATCTTTACTCTTGGTAAAGCCCAAGATCATAAGAAAACTATCAATCCTACCATACCAAGCTCTTGGAGCTTGCTTCAACTTGCAAACATGAGTTTTCTTGTCCTGTACTTCGAAACCAAATTTTCACATCACATTGTACCAACCTGGTACACTTGCTCAACTGCAACTCAATCTGCATAATCATGTTTTGGTTCTATGTGCTTTCTGCAAAGCACTATTTGTCTCACTGCCTGAGAGTATGTCCTCTACTTTTTCTGTAACTGTTCCTTCTGGAATTGGGACTCTGCACTTGCAGCTGCTATTTCTGAAGCTGAGAATGACTTCTCTATTCTTACTGTAGGTGTTGAACTCTGAGAGTAGCTCCTCTATTCTATCATGTCAACAACTTCATCTGAAACTGAGAGTGGATGATACTGAAGGTAGATTTTCTTCTTTCATGGAGGCAACTCAATCTCAAATACATGGACTACTCCCTCTGAATCTCATACTGTATCAGAATCATGTTTGTTCTGGCTATCTTCACGAACACTGGAACTATTTCTTCAATTATTGCAAGTGTCTCGGCATAGTCTTCTCCCTCTTGCTGGGAGAATCCTGTAGACACAAATCAGGCTTTGTACATCTCTACACTATTATCTACAACATGCTTGATATGTCAGATCAATCTTGGAAGTCACCACTCACTTCCCTTCCGCTCTTAAGGAAAAATCCATATCCCAATCCTTTTGATTGGATTCCTCTTCTGTCATTGAAACAAGGGAATCTTCTCAGGAGATTTCATGTCTCCTAGAGGTCTCTGAAGCTACGATTTAGTCTTGTCAACTCATGGAATTTGTCTGTCAGTCCTGGAAGACGTCTCTTTTTCCCATTTGATCCTTTACGAGATCAGGCTTACTCTAAGTCTCCATGCTCCCTCTGAAGCTTGACTCCTTCCGAGTCTATATAATCTTCATAGTCTCTGCAGGATATACTTGGTGCTGAATACCAAGTCTTAATATGAAAAGTCGAGTCAGACTTTAAACGAATTATACTTCCTATCAAGGTGGCTTCATTATCCGTTGACAAAAGATCCTTTCTCTTGCAAATACCATTTAGAATAATGATACAGTTTAAACATATGTAAGTACATACCTCTGACAGTATCGACAGATAGTGGCACTATCTGACAGAAGCGACAAGCAATAACGAACCTCTAAAATTTCAAAGGTGTTGCAACTTGTAATATAAAGGTAGCTAGAGATTTTCTAGGGTAAGGCACACTAGGACAATAAAAATTAGTCCCAACACTTCACAAAAACTTTCACTGCAACTAGTATTGGCACTGCAACTGGCATGAAGGAACTGGCACGAAGGAACTAGCACTGCAACTGCAACTGATACTTCAACTGCAACCGATACTGCAATTTCAACTTAGGGTTTTACGAGGAAACCCTAATTTCTCAAACTTCAAATTTTAGAATTCTGATCCAGGGACTAGATGCACCCTCCTAGGGAGAGCTCCTAGATGTGGTTATTTCCTTTAACGTCGTCCTTAAACAAGGAAAACAACACATTTATGGTTTACGCAGAAACCCTAATTCTACAACAACTACAATACTGAAAACTGGATTTTGGAGAGGGTGTGATGAGGCTAGTCACTTCTTATAAACTGTGAGTTGGTCTCTTTCAGGCATGCTATGATACCATGTTGAAGTTTTACTTATACAACTAGCAGTTATGGTTCTTCTTTATTATTATAATCATTTAGCACATTCGCTGCATAAATAAGATCATTGAAAGAGAAGCAATCAAATAAACAATAGAGACACAGATTATCCTCGGAAACCCTCATGGGGGAGAAAACCCAACAAAAGCTTCCTCAATATAGATAGACCAAAGACTGAACAAAAGATCCTCCTCTACTCGTTGACCAGGAAGAGTAGTGCACCACTTAACCAAGAAATACCAAGAGATAGACCAAAACCCTCCTTTACGTCACCCCCAGTTGCAGTAGGTTATCCTCCAAGACTTGCGCACTACAAAGTTGAGTAGTGAGTGTATCCAAATGAGGTGTCGAACTCTCTTATAAATAGTCATCTGTCCAGCCTATAATTAGATCTGGAATGACCTGTCATTTTTCCTTCTTAATTTACATTTAACTTTCAAGGCATAATAGGGCTGACTTTTACTAAGGCACAATAAGGCCTGATAAATATAATATAATAATATTATTCAACTGTCTCTTCGATAGAATATTCTTCGAAGTTACAATATTTCAACAACATGGACCACTTCAATCCATTGTTTTCTTTTTAAAAAAACACAACTAAACCATTGTTGAGGAGCACCCCAAACAATAATTCCACGTTAGTTTCTACAATTAAAGATAAATAAATGCTAAAAGGCCACATATAGTACACATATATGCACAATTACGCAATAGGGCAGGAGAATGCTTGCCCAAAGAGTGAGGGAAGCAGATTGCTTGAGAATGGTCCATATGCAGAGAGGATGCAACAAATACAAAACATAACATTGATTACCTGTTGATTATCGGTTAAGCCCTAGATATTTGTTGCCTAACATTACCAAAACACTACAATACTTGCCTATAAATGATGAGACCATACACTGTAAAATTGGTGGGATCACACCCTAACCAACTAATAATTAACTATTTTGAGATGCCAAATTCAATGGATCATGCGCTAGACAACTAATAGATGATATAATTTAATATTTAAAATGTTATGCATGGAGCACAATATGCACTCCCTCTTTAAGTGATTTGCCTTGAAAAGAGATGGTTACATTGAATGAACTCTTCACCTTTCATTGCAGTGTTTGTTCTAGTGCAAACATGTAATACCCATATTTCCCCCAGTTTGTAAATATAACTATAACTTGCCAAAAGACCGTGGAAGATTAAAGATGTGTGAATGTTGGATTTGATGAATCTTTTGTTATTAAAGGTAATATATGTATTTATGTTATTAATTAAAATGGATAGTGTTGCATAACTGCTGAAACGGGGGTTTTCCAATATAGATCACGATGCTATGAGAGATATGGTGGGGGGAACCAAAAATGTTTGAGATGAACCCCACCAAACGAGTACCTTACTAGAATTAATTGCTCAGACCCAAAACAGTCCTTTGACCCATAAATGAATTACCAATCAGGATGGTAGTTGGAAAAGTCCTCCTCAAGAGTTAATGAGGAGATGGGGCAGAGTAACCATATGCAAGACTTCCATACCTGACCATGAGTTGGGGATTCGGACCCACACAATCATGCTGAGGAAGGCAAGAAAGGAAGTAATTTCGTGGGGAGAGACAGATTTGTGAGAAGCAGAGTGGAGAGACCAATCTCGAGAAGAGAGAAGAGCACTTGCAACTCTCTAGTTCGAAGGAGAACTAAGAAACAAGCTCGTTCTGGGTGCAAGAAGTTGATGGTAGTGTTTTCATTCCAAGTTGATAAACGAGGCCGACGAGTGACTGTGGAAGTACTCGTGTAGACCCCTTGCTTGGTACAAAGAAAACCAGTTGCCAAGCACTTGTGGGAGGAGGAGAGTAACCTCCATCACTGACTATCGTGGAGCAAGAACAAAGAGTCTCTCTCAGAGCATCATGGTCTAGATCGGGGGTGGCCAACAGTAAATCTATTCAGGAGTGATTGTGCCTACAGTTGGGTGGAAACATGCACCCCTTTCAGCAGTCGCTTCACAATTCTGGTTTCTGATAAGTATTTTCATACTCTGTGTACTGGAATTGAAATGATGTTTGAATATACATGTCTATGACTAAATTTTGTATTGAATGATTAAGATAGAAATGCTCATTGTCTTTTTGTGAACTCCATGCTTTCGAATGGTCTTTTGGTTGCCTCAGCTTAGCAGCTAGAGAGTTATGGGATGTGAGTCTGCAATAAAGTCGAGGTAGGGTTAACTGGAATGCTTATGTCCTTCCGACCTCTCGAGTTTACCTTCGCAGGGATACCAAGTTCAAACTATGTGGAAGGAGGCAACCTCCTTCATACCCTTTACCTGTGTGACTGAGCGCTGATGTCCATGTTCTTAACCAATTCAAGGCTAAGATATTAACGTGTATCCCATGAGAGTTTTCACAGTACCCATATGACCAAGGTCTAGGGACCCTACGCTAGGCCCGAAAGAAGTTAAGCCTTCCTAGCTTCGAAACTTCAGGAGTTCGGAGCTCTAGGGTGTTATGACCTTACCATTTTCAAACCGACCGAAGGAAACTTGTGTTACAGTCACCCACGAGGTTGATCGATGTCTGGTGGTTTCCCTAACTGTGGCAGATAAACTTGTCCCACCGTTAAACCCTGACCCATTTACTAATAGCAAAATAACGCAAGCCACAGATCCGAAGGTATTCGGGAGTCCCCCTGGCCGTTGGATCTACGTCGAGGTAATCTTGGTGTTGACCACTTCGAGAGAACAGAGGCATTATAACACCAAATTCCCTAAACGTTGGAGTCATGAATTGATGTGAGCTGTGGATCTTGGGAGTCCATTAAGAACCCCTCTTAACCGTCCGATCAACCAATGGAGGGACTCGCGCACGGTACTTCGGCGAAGTCCTACTTCGGGAGAGCGAAGCTATCATAATGTCGAAACCACCACACACCAGAGCTGCGAAGTAACGGGGACCGTAGATATAAGCACCCTTCAATATATCCCATGACCATAGATGTAGACCATGGTCAACCCAACATTGACCACTCCAGGAGCAAGGAGAAAACCATACATCAAATCCACCGAATGCCGAAGTTACGAAGTAACAGAGGCCGTAGATCAAGGGATCTGCGTGGACACATCTCGACCGTGAGATATAAGGGCATTGGAAGGCCATCAATCTGGAGTGACGTGGCACACTGACATCATCCAGGGTGACATGGACCCACGATTGACATGCCACGTTTCACCTTGATTAGTATGTTTCACAAACCCTATGTGCCCATTAAAATGTCACACATGTCACCCACTGTAGGGGCCATGTGTCATCTGTGCCTTGCCGCATGTCACCCCTGACACATACTTGCTTGGTCCATCTAGCGTGTGGAGTGCTCGGGACCCATCTGTCCTTGCCTTTGTGTTTAATATGTCACCACGTATGAGGGTGGACCCTTCGGGAGTCTGGGACTTCGAGACTTCAAAGGTTTAGGGTGTAGTGTCGTAAACAAGGCGAAAGGCCTGAAGGCTAGAGCCATGTGGAGAGATTTCAGGCTCCTTTGAAAATTAGAGAATTTGGGACTCTGGAGGATAGGTGTGTAGAAAGGAGAAGGGACGTTCAACGTTGAAGTGCCGATGGTCGGACTTCCCTCTAGCTTATGTGTTAAATGAGGATCAAGTTCTGTCGTCGGATTGGATGGTGGGTGAATTTCCACCATAGACGTAGGTATTTGGAGAAGGTACGAATGAGATGGACCCACGTGGGCACCACGTGGCCCTCAACTGATAGCATCCTAAGAGCTTCGAGAGACTATAACTTGCAATCCAGAGCTCGGATTTGAGCTTGGTAGCAGTCGTTAGCAAGCTACGGGCGAGTAGCAGAGGATGAATACCTTAGACTGAGGATTCAAGATGATTAGAGTAAGAAAATTTTTGATGCCCCATCCTAGAAAGGGTACTTAGGGGTTGAGTGTGTTACAAAACATTCCCTTAGCTTTTGAATTGTGTGATGTTCTTGTGTGTTTTTGAATATGCAATCATTGCAGTTTTGGGTTGAACAGTGGTTATTGTATATTGTTGGACATTTTGTGCAAACTTGAGGTAGTTCTTGTTGTGAATTATATATCCCTTAAGGATTGCTAGCTATTGTATAACTAATACATACACACTCGACCCCAACGTTTGTCACATTAAATGTATCTTGGAGGCTATAATTACCAAATTGGAGTGCAAAATTTAGGAGTATCCATTCACAAGGGATATATTTGTGATGGCATTGTCTAAACGTTCTACGTTTTGGTATTTTTCATTGGAATTAGCCGATATAAATCTGGGTAAAATCACAATTTTATGTTGTTTAAATTTCATTTATGAATGCATAAATGGATTAAGCGTGCTAAAAAAACGCTTGGGCACTTCGATTATACAAAATTAGCCACTCGAATCTGCAGATTCAACAATTTCTTGCAGAATTTTGAGCAAAATTAAACAGATAATATCACTCGAAAAAAAAGCGTAAAACGTTTAGACTACGACTATTTATGACACGAAATACAGATGGAGTATTTTATTTGTGTCTTGTTGTAATCCCAATCATCATAGCTTATCCAAAAAATTGAGTGTTGTCTAGATCAATTGTGATCATTATGTTATGATGACCTCGGTTGTTATCCTCTAGAGTTGTGTTGATTATGTCTTTTGATCTATCCAAGCCCTCTAAAGTTTTGGTTCTCTGACTAATGTCCACAAATTGCTAGTTCTTGGCTATGTATAGTTTATTGGGAGGTCAAACATGATCTTATGAGCATGGTCACTCACATGTATAACATGATTTTCTTCTTCCTTTTGATGTTTATTTTTTTAATCTTCACTAGGACTATTTCTTTAAGTGCATATGTGATTCCCTTATTAAGTGTCAAGAGTTTTTTTTCCACCTTTCTTGCATAATAGATAGTGGCATCACGAATCCTAGGAGAAAACCGACTATTTGTCACTGTTATCTCACACTTTAAGTTTTCTATATAAAATTCTGACTTGGTAATGCCCCAAATCTATGTTTGATTCCATGATTTGAAAATTTTGAGTAAGGTGTATTCCAATTCCAATAAGCCCTTTTGGTAAAATGCTTTAGTGAAATTTCCAAAAACTTTGGTATGAGAAGAACTCTTCTCATACCACTCTATTCTTTATGGATGGAGTGGTTCTTATCGCCTCCAAAAAATGAAACCCTCATGGAAAACCCTCTAAGTACTTCTCCATAATCCATGGGTGGTAAACGGGGTAAACCAATGGCCCTGATTACAGACCCTAACCTTGAGGGGATCAAGACAGTTGAACCCGTGACCTCCCCAACTTTGGGGAAGAGAGAAGAGGTCTCACGTCTGGTGCATGATCATTTGAGCTAATACTTGGGGTTGAGTCGAACTTCTGTAAACTAGAGAAATTTTATTTTTCTTTATTTAATGAAGATATCTATGTTAGGAATGTCAATGCTGACTATTTAAAAGCAATTTTATTTTTATTTCTTTAATACGATTCATATGTTTAGAATTTCATGTTAATTATTTGAATGGATTCATGAGGTTTAAGTTAACCACCAATTTACATGAAGATATTTTTATTTCAAGATTAGGAAATCTCCAATTATTAATTCCTATTTATACATGACTTATATTAGGTTTGATGATGTTTCTACAAATTATTAGATGTAGTATAGCTTTCATTCATGCCTAGAGAGTGTCGATGTAGAGCTTGTTCAATGTCACTTGTATTTGGTGGCAACCTCATTATTGTGGTTTGATTTTTGTACATGTCATCATTTTTTTTACCGTTGCCAATCATCCTTTTATTCTGTACCATATCTATATTCTTATTATTTTGTAACTCTCCAATTAAATAGCTTTGTGTTTCGGTTTCCAATTTTTAAGGAGACTAAGTATGTCTAGGAAAACATTTTTATAGTGTAAGATAAGACCTTTTAAAATAGAAAAATATATCCTTGATAACTATAACCATAACTAAAAAAAACTAGATAATGTGTTTCTTTACTTCACACCAAACCAATCACTAGTTGCCCCCACTCCTTTATAAGAATACTAGTCCTTTTTCAAATAAGATGAATCACAACCTCTTGGTCCTTTCAATTTAAGATCTTTTTAATTTAAGATTGATAACAACCTCTTAATAGATATTTAATCACAACCTCTTAATCTTACCTCTTAATCCTTTTAATTTAAGATTGATGACAACCTTTCAATAGATATTTAAGTGGAATATTTTTGCCAAATAAAACATGTATTCATCAAAGATGCATCTAAACTTTAGCACTAATTTCATTAAAGTTGAATTATACAAAAAAAAAAAAAAAAAAAAGTCCAAAAATGCCCTTTTTAGTGTCGTAAATCATTTTTTTCTAAAAAGATCTTAATTTGAGAGATTTGTTTAATTTTAAATCATACACTTTTTCAAATTTTGCATTTTTCTTCAACTAAATCGCTTTTATTTGTTGAAAATTCACAACTTAAGAATTGTTTGTTGTATAGCACCAAATCTTATTTAATGTAATCTTCATGTTACTTTACTACAAACTGAATTAGCCTTAAATGAACAAGCAATAGTCATTTCATAGTTAATGCATTAGCTATTTTATAGTTCATTCTTTACCAATGATTTTATAGTCCATGCCTTGGCCCTTTTATACTTCTTTTATTATTAGTCTTTGCCAAGTAGAGACTTATGTATCCATTTTTGGATTAAATCTTAGTCGTACACTATCATTTAAAGATAAATTTTTTGAAGTCCGTAATGCTCAACGAACTTAAGTATAACACTGTGTTATTGAAAATTTTAAAAACCATTGTTTTTTTTGGTTGGATTCCTCATTGGATGATGGCTTCTAAAATGACTAATATCATGGTAAATTTTAAAAACCATTGTTTTTTTTGTTTGGATTCCTCATTGGATGATGGCTTCTAAAATGACTAATATCATGGTGGGAGTGGGGAAGGGCTATGATTAATTATTTTATTTTGTTTTTATTTTTGTAAAATTAAAATTTTGCTAGCCTCTATTTGCCCGAAGGATGAGAGATATTGACAATAATGGAGGGGATTGTTAATGGTAGATACAGAGAAGGTAAATGCATGAGTTAATGGGGTAGTAGGGTGGGCTCTAATGAGGGTGACTTGGTATTGTTGATGACCATTTCCTTGTCTGTGATTTCTCATTTCCTCCATCTGGAGTTGGTGTGTTTGGTGTGAGAGAGGAGTGTACAAGACTACATGGCATTGCAAAAGAGTATAGAGCAACTATGTTGGTGTTTTAGTCTAGTATCGATCGAGACCTCAAGGCAGGTGTGAGACTTGGTATTATCATTGGTCATTTCCCTACTTGTGATTTCCCCTTTCTTTCTTTGGACTTGGTGTTGGTGGTGTGGTTCAGTGTGTGAGAGGAGTGCATGGTATTGCAGAAGAGTGCAGAGCATTGGTGTTGATGGTATGGTCTAGTATTAGTGGAGAATCCAAGGTGGGTGTGACTTGGTATTGTTGCTAGCCATTTTCTCATTTGCAATTTATCATTTCTGCCATTTGGACTTGGTGTTGGTGCTCTAGTCTAGTGTGTAAGAAGAGTGCATGGACTTGGTATTGCAGAGGAGTGTAGAGCACTACCATTGGTGATTTGATTCGGTATTGTATAAGAGTGTTTGTTTTCTATATGTGCTTGTGTGTTTTGCTTGGTATCAAGATCTACAATTTCTTTGATTATACACTTGCTCCATTCGTACAAAACCTAACTATGTGTGATTATGAGAGAAATCCTTGCAAAAAAGGCGATAAAAAGTTAGAGAGATCCCCTATTTTCTCACTTCAAGATGGTTCATGTTCATTTCAAGCTATCAATTTTTAGTGTGAGTTCTATTGTGTTCATTTTGAGTCGTTTGATTCTTGATAAAGAGGTAATTCTTATAACCCCTCCTATAACCCAACAATTCTTTGTTTTCTATATGTGCTTGTTTATTTTTCTTGTTCTCAAGATCTACAATTTCTTTGATTATACACTTGATCCATTCGTACAAACCCTAACTATGTGTGATTATGAGAGAAATCCTTGCAAAAAGGGAGATACAAAATTAGAGAGATCCTCTATTTTCTCACCTCAAGATGGTTCATTTCAAGTCATCCATGTAAGTATTCTATGGAATTGAAATTGTTTTTTCCCTATTGGTCTAGAGATATCGTATAATGTGATTCCAACCCATAACTTTAGTAGCTCATCGACAAGAGGCTCAATACATACATTCATATCTTTCACTTGGTACTTACCTAATTGGGTGAAAGTACACATAATTACTACCTTGTATATATATAAGTAATTACACAACAAATAAGAAAAATGAAATACAATGTTCAAACCAATTTTGTAAACTAATACCTAGAACAATCATTGCCAACATTGTGTGCTCCCTCTTTATTGACATCCAAGGAGAAAGATTATTGTTTATAATAAAAATAGGCCACACTGAGTAAATAGACATGAGCTCATAAAAATTGGCCATCTTTCTTTGATGTTCCTAAATGCATAACCATTTGGAAGAATTCGAAGAACACCATATTCACTGTGTGTCATGCATGGTAATCCATAAATTGTGCAATGCTTTGGCACCTAAACAATCGTTGCAAACACATAATTATTGGAATATGACAAAGAACCTTGGGAGGCACCTTTTCAATGACTTGATCGGTTCGATATCTACTTATTTGACATTGTGGGAATTTTATTTCTGATGCATATTTTCCATAATATATAGTATGATCATTTGAAAATGCATCAATAGTCTGATACTACATTCCAATATCTTTCATAATGGCACACATCTCTTGGTATGTGAGAGGTAAATTATTTGACGTTGGTAAGAAAAATTCACCTAACAATCTACAACATAAAAAAAAATAGTTAATGTAAATAATAGTAATACAAAATATTGCATCCTCAATTTACACATTAATTGACACTAAAAATAGAGAAAAATAAAGTCGGCCTTTATGTATAATATGTGGCGAATTATATTACATATATTAGGATCTATGTGAGACAAGTGTTTGACAAACCATTAAGTACCTTCAAGTTCACCAACAACATTATAAAAGAGAGAATATTTGTTCTTGAGCCTTCGTAAAGGGGTTCTTCTTCCTTTTCAAGCAAAGGTACATCATAAATATCATCATCATTTTCCTCATAGATAGGAGCAAAGATTTCCTGGATCAAACTACTTGTCCCATCATCTAGCTCAAAAATATTATTGGTGTCATCTTCTTCCATAGGATTGACTTGATCTTCAATATTCATATTGTCTTCCACATCTTGTACAATAGTATTTCCACTACTACTTGGAAGATATTTATCTGGCAACAAACACCTAGGAGGATTTATCTTTACAATTTCAAACAATCAATAACATTAGTGTATATAAAAATAAATAAAACAAAAGAATATTTTATAAATAGAACCAATACAAAGACATATATAATGAATAACTTACCATGGGAGGAAATGTATGCCCCCCTTCACAATGCCCATACGTAAAACAATGTTTTTCACTTGTTTTCCTTGCAAGTCTTCTTCTTTACAAGCCCTTGCATTGATTGCAAGGGCAATACCATTTCCCATCAGTAGCGACCAGTTCCTCCCATGCATCCCTTAACCTAGCAATCGTTCGTTGACTCTCTTCAAGTGTTGGCATTGGGATTTCCTATACTTACAACAAAATCCATTGAAGCAATATAAGCACATTAATATACGAATTATATATTGTTATGGTACAAATATAATCGAATTATATTGACCCCATATATATTAAAAAATTAATCAATTTTCATCATAGATTTATTAAACGTTTATAACAGTAATCAACAATTAATCAGCAAATCAAAACCATACATTTTTACCACATAAGTTCCAAAACTTGACTATAATCAAGTAATAAAATCAAACAATACAAGATAACTACACCAAGAAAAATTGTATGGTAATTAAATGGAGTTGAGTAGACATGTTCATACATATTTCGCAGGGAAAACAATGTGTCCCCAAATGAAAGAGGGTCTAAGGGTTAGGGATCCAATCTGGGTATTTAAAAAAGCGACAAACTAACATTAAAACTATGTAACCTTCAAAGTACAAAATCAGAGCTATGCAGATCAAGAATTGGATTTGAGGAAAATAGTACATAGAAAAAAGACTAATAAATCATGCAACGAATAATGAGCATAAAAATATTTTATAACCATTGCACTTACAACAAAATTGTCGAAAACACTAACCTTCATCGATCTTCCGACGAACGTTGACTATGTCAAAGTTGACCAAGTTAGTGAAGTTAGTGACTGTTAAAATGTTTTCAAATGGGTAGTTGGCATCCTCTAGGTTCGTCGATAGATCAACAAACTATCCTATAGGTTCATCGAAAGATCGATGGATATAGATTTTCGTCAGAAGTCTAACGTTCATCGACGCGCCTAGAAAAAAAATATTAAAATTTTAATATTATGTCGTAATTTGCGACGATATGATTGAATTTATCCTTATTTTTGGAAAGTTTTGTCAAATTTTGAACCCATATGTAGTAGTGTGAAAATGGAGTGATACAAGCTTATGGTTTGAAACAATAGTTAGAAGTATATTGGATTTAAAATTTTGATCATGCATTAGGATATTTCTATGAACCATAAATATGTCAAGTCGAGTTGCAATATAACCGAGGCTTGATCTTTTGTTGGTCGAGGTATTCTTTCCTTTAATGGGTTTGATATCCAACAGATTCCAATCCACAATCTGCTCCTCTAGCTTCTCCTAAAATGGATCTCTGGCAAATATTCCTCCCCTTTTCTTCGAGTTTTGTATGATGGCATTAAAATCACCATAAATAATGCAATTTGTAGAAAATTCCAGGTTTTTGAGGTTCAAAAGGGATCTCCAACAAATATCTTTGTCCATGTAGTTTACTGACATATAACTAGTGAAAATGGTTATAACATTACTAGTTTGAATGGATTTAAATTTTTTCAATATCCAGTTATGGGTTTGAAAAGAAAACTTTATACTTACCTCTTGAGTATTTCAATGAGTGTATAAACCCCTTGATGTCCTTCTCAAGTCTTCATCTTTTCCTTCACCCTGTTTCCATTGTTGTTTCCTGATTCTGACTGCTTATAAAGATTTCATTTTAGTATCCCAGAGTAGGAGTATCATTGGCCTTTCTGATTTGATTAGATATTTGATTGCAACTACTTTTGGGTCATTTCCTAAACCCCTGTAATTCTAGGAGACCAAAATTATTATTTCAAAAAAAAATTTAATGGAACCCCCTTTAGAGGGTACATTAGTTCCTATGGATTTCATAGATTTGTAACCCCCTCCCATCATTTTCATAATGGTTTTTTGAAATCCCATCATAATGTCTTTGTTTTCCTTCTTTTCCCTCAAGGTGTGCAATGTCTTTCTCCCTAACCTTTGCGACAGGTTCTCCTCCAAAGCACTATCATCCAAATCCTCTTCCATTGAGGCATCGATCTATGCTACCACATATTTTTTTTCCTGGAAAAGTGACTTCTACATCCTTGAAATTTTCCACTTCTTCCACGCCCATAGAGGGTTTGTCCTCCTCAATTGTTTGTGGGCATGTCTATGATATTTTACCAAAATCTTCCCGAGGTTCTGTCAACTTCTCGTCGACTCTTTATTCTTGAATATATTCAAGGGTTTGGACTAAAGGAGGCTCCCTAGGAGTTTCATATCTCTTATATTCTTGCACTTTTTTGTTTTGCAATTCATTGAAAGGGTCTAAATCTTCTTGGGTGAGGGCACCGAAGCTATTTTTTTTAAGCAAGGTGTCAACACTCCTTGAGGTGGTTGGTGCTCCATGAGGATTTGAATTATATACCTTTACAAAAATGGAACCCCCTGAAGCTTTTCTCATGGATGAGGATGGCCCATATCTTGAAAAATCCTAGTAGCTTGCTCCGAGTTTAATAGTAGAACCCAATTTCCTTGTCACGAATTTCCATTGTTCTTCTTTACCTAAGGAAGGGGGCTATTGGTTTTCTATTTTTTTGTAATTTTTAGAGAAGTTCCCATAATTGTGGAAATATTTACACTTGAAGGTTAGTTGTTCATAGTTGAGTTGTTGAATATGCTTCCAATTGTATATCAATATCAACACCACTTTTGAGAGAGATTTTTTCCAATTCAACCTTGAAAAAACTTTATAATTGTTGGACTATGATTGTCGTTAGACCAAAACCCGTAGGCATTAGTCTCCACTACAATCGCCACAATTAGGATCCACGAGAAGGGGTTAACCCATGTCATGAAACTCACGGGAAGAGTTGAACCCAATGTCCAACAATCTCCCCCTCGGTGCATGCTGGAAAAGTTTCAAACTTGAGACATGTCGCTCTGATACCATTTGTTGGACTGCAATTTTCGTTAGACCAAAACCCACAGGCATTAGTATCTTCCATAATCGTTGGAGTTAGGATCCATGAGAAGGGGTTAACCCATGTCGTGAAACTTACGGGAAGCATTGAACCCAATGTCCAACAAGCACAAGAGAACATGTTTTCCTTTGGCTCCACCCTACCTATGTATTTTCCTTGACTGTCACCGAAGAAATGAAGGGAATAATTACTCCAAAAATGGAGTGGAAGATGCGGGAGGTGCACCCAAATTGGAAACTTTGAAGGAACATCATTCTCTGGATTGGAATCAGGTGACCATCTATTTAGATGAATTCCCATGGAATCCAAAAAATATGGTCCACTATGGAAGATCAAGTCTCGTTCTTCCTTTAGTTCAAAAATTAAGGTGTAGAATCCTCTCCCACATAAGAATGCAAGGGCCACTATTTTTGGAAAATGGAAAATCTGTGTGCCCTGACCAACCAATCCACATTATGCTAACGCTAATGCTTTGCATCTGGATGAGTTAGGAGGTAGTTTTACTTCTGAAATTTCCTCTAGTTTCTTCACAAAATGAATCAGTTAGGCTTTAGAATTACTAACAGAGGATGTGACCATCACCCCAAACATGATCGCTTATTCATTGGGAGGGGTATTCCAACCCCCTATTTTTCCTTCCATCTCTCTTAGGGTCGAATCGCACTAGGGTTTCATTATGAAAACGTGAGGAAAAATTATGTTGTATATATATTTTTCAATTAAATATGTTAATTGAAATTTAAGGACACGGTGTTTCCTATTTTGTATCTCTAGTAGGACAATATAAATTTCTTATTTAAACCATTTTGATGATACACCTTGGTTCATGGTTTCCCTTGGTAAGCTTATACTAGTAGATAATAAATGAGTTCTTATAAACACACTATTGGACATTAAGATGGAATTCTAATACACAACAACAAAATGTGAAGGATGGAAATTAACATTGTGGATCTGGTAAGAATTGTTTTGAGATCATCGGGGAACAAAAGAGGTTAAAACCTATAGAATTTGAATTGGATCGAACAACTTAGTTTCATTTAAAAAAAAGGAAAATGTTGATAAGGAATGTATATGGGATCTCTTTGGTGCCATTTTAGTTTGCAGTGTGCATTTTGTATAGTTTCCTAGGTTTTATGGTTGGTGTGAAAGAGGTATGTGAGTGATAATGGATCCTAGGGGATAAATTTAGAGTTACATTTCATATTTAGTTTGAAGAGTCTATGTTTATGTATGGACTACTGCATGAATCTTTAAGTGATGTATGGATCTTATCCTAAGAAAACATAAGAGATGAACAAACCTTAAAGATGTAAATGGTAGGTACATTCATAGGAGGTAGACATTCTCAAAAGTTGTAATTTGTTAACAATAAGAAACAAATATAAAAATATATGTACATTTTTTTAAATAATCTAGAATAGAATATGATGACCTGAAAGAATCATTATTTTAGGTTTTCTTGCATAAGAGTAGTTCTATTATTTATATTCCTTTCCTCCCTTTTTATCTTTTATTCCAATATATGATCAATCTCGATCTAAATGAGAATCAATTCCTAATTTATCAAGATATGTAGATCCACTATCTAGATAAGTAGATATTGATCTTATATGTTTATGAATTAAGGGAAATGTGCAAAATCTCTATTGGCCTCTTTTTGTCTATGAGTATCTTCCTTTTTTTTGGTTATTTCATTGCCATTTCCTCTAGTAGCTTCAATTAGTTCATGACTCAATTTGAAATCCATATTTCAGCTTGGACGCTTTTGATATTCCCATAATCACCAAAAAAATCACAAATACTTTTCCTTATGTAGATATTTTGTTATGTAGATATTTTGTCAATAGGAACTTGATAAGTCAATCCACCTACATGTCTACTTTACTATTAGATTGGGATTCACTCTATGCATTTATTAACATTGAACATATTATGGATTTATCATCATCTTTTGTTGAATATTCTTGATGGCTCCATAAATAATTCAATAAGCCAATGTTTTTTTCTCTTTTTTGAGAATATGGTTATCCGCCATTTTAACTAATCGATTATGATAAATAGGATCATATTTTGCAATTTTATTTATATTATTTTTAGCAGTACTTTGTTGTGACATGAATTAAAAAGGTTTTAAAATCTATTTCATAAAGGCTAAAAATAAATCATTTATTTTGGATATTTGACTCCATATTGTAGGGTGGATCTCTAATGGTACAAAAGGTCTCTTTCCAAACCATACACACATTTTTGTTAAATATGACTTTTCCATATGATTAATGGTACAAAAGGTCTCCTTCCAAACCATACACACATTTTGGTTAAATATGACTTTTCCATATGATTATTTTTGCATAGATGACATATGTATAATTATGGTTACTCATTTTCAATAGAGTATGCATTTCCTTTGCTTATTATTCTATGATTTGAAATATTGTATTTTACATAATTGTATGGTCAAGTCGTTAAGAATATTAATAAAGTATAAAAATGTTGGAATATTCACCAATACTAGTGGGGGGTTGAATCAATATTGAACACCTTTTACCATTTTCAATCACAACTTGTAAACATTACATTTTCAACTTCCAAACCATACACACATTTTGGTTAAATATGACTTTTCCATATGATTATTTTTGCATAGATGACATATGTATAATTATGGTTACTCATTTTCAATAGAGTATGCATTCCCTTTGCTTATTATTCTATGATTTGAAATATTGTATTTTACATAATTGTATGGTCAAGTCGTTAAGAATATTAATAAAGTATAAAAATGTTGGAATATTCACCAATACTAGTGGGGGGGTTGAATCAATATTGAACACCTTTTACCATTTTCAATCACAACTTGTAAACATTACATTTTCAACAATTCCATTCGCTTATGATTGAATTTAACATATCATAAACATATAACCACAAATGCACAATACACGATAATTTTACGTGGAAACACAAATGGGAGAAAACCACAAAATGTAAGTTTTAAACCTGCGAAGTAAAGCAATGCATATAGATTCTTAAGCAATACAAAAATTATTCAATGGCTCATACACAGAGTACACATATATTTTTACCAGAAACCCTCCACCGGGAAAACCTTTCTTATTTTCATTATATCTAGAATTTCACCATTTGCCATACAATATATACAATGTTTTTAGGTATTCCGTAGATACCAAAACCCTAATCCCTTAATCTGGGATTAATTTACAAATCAGACGCAGTTGTCGTCTCTGACGCACCCACACACACACACATGCAAAGAATATAACACACACCCAACATTCTCCCACTTGTTGTTTTCTTTGCATCCAGGGGTCCAGGGGATTATATAGTCAACAATCCAGGGCAACAATGCCCATTGTTACTCTACAC
>ML796238.1:285215-337784 GCA_009831015.1 Picea engelmannii
TGTAGCCGTGTTGAGTTTGGTCATGAGCAGCAAAGATGGACATTTTTATAAGAAGTGTTCTTGAAGTAATAAACGTGAATCTGAAACATATGATGCTTATTGAATTATATAAAAGGCAAGTATCCTCATCCATTCAAAACAGGGCAGACCCCATGCATAAGAAGACTGTTTGAGAGCAACATGGAAGCCAGATTGAAGATTGAGAACTATGAAGAAAATTTGCGAATCAGGCTTGAATTTTTTTTTTTTTGGATGTCTGCACAGGTTGCTGCAAGTAGGAAGATAAAACGTGCATCATTCTCTTAGCTCACATAGAGAGAGCACAAATGATTTTTGAGATAATTCTAGATTGGTTCCTCATGACTGGGTCCTTGGGGTCATCTTGATAGGGGGAGCATAGCTCTAAACATCTTTGACATGCACAAACCTGAAGATGTATAGCAGTACGAAGAAGATTGCAGATACAAAGAGTCTTTTGTTTGAGCATAAAGACAGAGCGGTGGGTCATTGACAAAACATGCACAACTTTTCTAGACAAGGGGAGTTGGCATCTCTCCATATAGTCTACACAAGATTGAAAGATGAAGTCACGATTGACCGAACATAACTCAGGTAGTAATTGGCAGGAGCAGATGTGTACAAGATAGAGCATAGATGATTGATTAAAGGAGCGCAGGTCCAAAGGATCTTTTCACAAGAAGTCTGGTTCCTGAACATGGTAAAATGGAAGCAAGTGACAATACATAGAGACCAGAGTTGATACCTTTCCCAGGTATTACCGTTGAGTGCACAAAGTCAGGGGGAGCTTGAGGAGAACAGTTTAACCCTTTTCCCTTGATGTCAAAGGGGGAGCAATGAAAGACATATTGCCATCAATGCCAAAGGGGGAGATTGTTGGAAATATGGCTATAGCAGAGATGATGCAGATGGTCAAGGTTGTCATTGATGGCAATCGATTGGTTATAGAGAACGCACAAGAGATGCTGGAACACAGAAGCTGAAACACAGTGCTGAAACAAAGCTGGAACACAGAAGCTGAATCACAGATGCTGGAACACAGAAGTTGAAACACAAATGCTGAAACACAAATGCTGAAACACAAATGCTGAAACACAAATGCTGAAACACAAATACCGGAACACAGATGCTGGAACGTAGAAGCTGAAACACAGTGCTGAAACAAAGCTGGAACACAGAAGCTGAATCACAGATGCTAGAAAACAGAAGCTGAAACACAAATGCTGGAACACAGATGCTGGAACAAAAATGCTGGAACACAGATGTTGAAACACAAATACTGGAACACAGATGCTGGAACACAAATGCTGGAACACAGAAGATGAATCACAGATGCTGAAACACGATGCTGAAACAGAGCTGGAACTTATGCTGAAACACAGTGCTGTAACAGCTGAAACACAGTAATGTTACATATGTTGAAACACAGGGCTGGAACAGTTGTTGAAACACAGTGTTGATACATATGCTGAAACACAGCGCTGGGATGAAACACAGTGCTGGAAACTATGCTGAAACAACACTGGATCTTTGTTGATAAAAATGCACGCCTTAGCCACGGCCATGACTAGCAGCAGAAGTCACCAATCGTTTTCTTTAAGAAACAACACGAATGATGCCATTCACAATGCGATTGGTGTGGCCAACATCAAAATGGAAATAATGCACAATCAACGGAGCTTGACATCGCTAAATCCAGGGTTTTGCGGGGGTCCTTCATCTGCTTTGACAAGTCTGGAAGTTTTTTCCAGTTGGGTTTCTCTAATCACTCTGGACGGTGGAAGGACTTTTAGTCTAAAATTAGACTGGCAGTTAAGACAGGAGGAACACAGCGTTGCATGATGTGGCATGCGTAGAGGAGGCATGCAAAGAGCTAGTTCAGAAAATCAGAGAGAATGCTGGCATGTGAAAAGCAGAAGAAAGAATGAAAGAAAGGGAAACTGCAGTTGGAGTTGAGAAACGCAAGGAAAACCTCTGCATGTGGTGAATCTATATAATGCGCTGGAACAGAGATGAATTGTTGTTGCTGAAGGGAGAAGAAGAGAGAGCTCTGCAGGTGAGAAAAGGGAGAGAAGAATCTGTGTGACAGGAGAAGAAGCTGAGAATGGGCTGCAGAGGACAGTGAAGCAGAGAAGCAGATCAGAGACAGTGAAGAATGTAGAGTAGATCAACAGAAAGGGTAAGCAAGCTATATCAGAATGAACAAGTTGATTTGAGCAATATTTATTTTGGAAAATAAGGGTGGTAGGGTGGTGCTAGGGAGACGTATGTCTCTTTCTCTGCAAGTGGGTCCTTGTAGAATCTGAAGGTTGGTGCCTTCACTCAGTTGGTGCTGAAGTAAAAAGGAAGTCGGTGCTTCCACCCAGTGGGTACTGGGATTTTGTGGGAGTTGGTTCTCTCAGCCAGTTGATGATGGCAATCAGAGGTTGTAGCCTCTATGAGTTGGTGCTCATAAAAGATGAGATGTAACGCAGTTTGAGCTTACTTAACATCTTAAGAAGATGAGGTTTTTTCCCTGGTTGGGTTTCCTCTTGAAAAAATCTGTGTCTCAAATTTGTGAGTGACTGCTGTGTGTGATTGCTATTCTTTATGCTATCTGCTTTATGTTTATAACTCTGAATTTCACAGTAAAGACTCACTGCCACTAAGATTAATGATTCAAAGTTAAAAACAAGACAACAACTTAATAATCTACACTAACTGATTCACCTCCCCCCCCTCTCAGTTAGCTCATACCTGTAACAGTAAACTAATGTGTGATATGTGTCCTTATATTTCCACCTTGTTTACCTCCAATTTCTATCACCATTGTGTCATCTACTTACATCTTGATTATGCCTACTTTTATTTTATCATGACCATGAGCTTAGCTTGAGTCATGCTTACAATTATGTTTTGGGAGGATTTTTCCTTCACATTACATATTTAGTCTCATTTCCTTGCATTCTAAATATGTCTTTTATTTACAACTCATTCACATGTTAATTTTGGATAAACTACTTATAATATGCTTCATGTGTGCATCATATATTTACAACCCATTTTTCTTTGAATTGTGTCTATGTTTTGGATTGCAAAATATCCTAAAATGCATTAGAGGTTTGCAGACCATTCTGTAAGTTTTAAACACATGAATTAAAGTAATGCATACAAATTCTTAAGAAAAATAGAAATTAATCAATGGCTCATACACATAGTACACAAAGATTTATGTTGGAACCCTTAACCGGAGAAAACCAACCTTCCTTGGTGTCACACCTCTCAAATATTCATTTTATTAACTTCACCATTTACAATACAATGTATACAATATTTTAGGCATTCCTCGGCTACCAACCATTAATCCAAGATTAATTTTAAAAACAACTAAAAATAACGAAAAAATGTTAAAATAGCAAAAAACTCCCAAAAACAAATTTTGGGGAACTGCCCCAAACTCCATTAACTCCAGGGAAACACTCAAAGTTGAATGCTTCACGTAATTAGGGGGGTCAATCCTATCCCTCGAGGGCAACACCCAATGAACACACTTATAAAGAGCAACATGTGGTGGGATCGTCAAACACAGTCATTAAATCCGATGCACCCCCCAACACACATACAAAGAATATAAAACATACCCAACATTCATCCACTTGTTGTTTTATTTGCATATTGGGGGTCATAAGATTCCATAGTCAACAATTCCCATTGTTTCTCTACACCAATATAACTTCTCGGTGCTCATAGACTTTGTCAATGAATCTACAACATTCTTCAAAGTGTCAACCTTCTCTAGAAACACCTTCTTGTCTTCAACCATGTTTCTCACAAGGTGATATTGAACATCAACATTCTTTGTCTTTGAATGAAAAGTTGGGTTCTTTGCCAAAAATATTGCACTCTCACTATCATAATCTAACCTTACCGCTTGTTGTACCAACCCAATACCTAAACACAATCTCTGTAACCATACTACTTCCTTGCTTGCATGAGTGGCTTCCATGTATTCAAATTTTGTAGTTGAGAGTTCTGCTACAACCTGTCTTTTTCTCATCCAACTGATTTCTCCTTCAAACATGTTAAACACATACCCACTTTACATCTTCTACGATCCATATCTCCAGCCCAGTATGCGTCAACACACCCATGTATTTCCAACACTCTGTCCAATCCTGGTATTCCTTGATAGCACAATCCATAACTATAACTGCCACGCAAATACCTAAAAACCATTTTAATTGTTGTCCAATGCTCCTTCCCTGGTTTTTACATATACCTTCTCAAAACTCCCACTGCATGTGCAATGTCCGGTCTAGTATATACCATTGCATACATCAAAATTCCAACTGGACTAGCATATGGAACATGGGACATGTCCTCTTTCTCTTCCCATTCCTTGGGACACTGATTTGCAGATAAATTTACACCTATAGGAATAGGAACCTTGACCAATTTACTTTCTTGCATATTAAACCTTTGCAATATCATCTCAACATGTTTTCTCTGATTCAACCAGAGTTTCATGTTTGCATGATCTCTTTTAATATCCATCCTCGGAATGAAGTTAGCAGTATGTTGAGAACTCAACACACCCTAAAATATTTTGCGAAATTTCTTTCTTTTTGGGTACCACTTATCATTTTTTGAATCAGAGTCAGTATTGTGGGATGGATGAATTTATATGTTTTTATTGAGTCTTGTTATCAATTTTTTTTTTTTGGGCTTGAATTCAATGACATGTTGATATTTTTTAGTAATATGGCATGAAAGGCCTAAAATTTACACGGCTTAAACTTTTTCAATGGTCGTTGATCGACAATTTTTGTTCTATAATATAGTTCCTTAACATAGCTGATACGTTATCGGCATCAATGAAATCCCAGATGTAAATCACAAATGTGGAAAACCATAACAAATCGTTGATCACCAATAAATTTTTGACATCGACGAACTTCGAGGGTTGAAACGACAAAACATTGACCGACACAAATCGTCGATCGTTGATCGTCGATACATTGTCGGCATCAATAGGATAGGACGTTGTAGCCACAGATGTATGTTTAAAGAAATTCACCGATGTCGAGAAGCATTTTCTCACAAAGAGGTCAATATCAATAAGCCATGTGTCTTTTCCGCATAAATAATCCATATGACTTAGTCTCTTCCCCGATTCCCCCCGTGTAATATCTATACTTCCATGTCAGCTTTTCCATGTCAACAATGTATGATAGTTTTAATCGGCATCAAAACTTTTGCCTAAAGGTATCAACGAAACATGTCTAAGGAAAATTGTCGACACAGACTTGCTTATTTACTATCAACAGACTGATAGGTCACCAAACGAAGGGGTTTTTTCATCAAAACTTCATCATTCTACACCGAAAATCCTGGCCGATTCATGTTGTTGTTCCATTCAAAAGACCCAATTTTATTTTTTCCAACACCAATCATAATAGTTTCTTGTGAACTTGAAAATGCATGGGGATTTGATGGGACACCCCTAGCTGAGGTAAGATAGATTTATGCGTTTTGATAGACAAAATTTTCACGCAACCAACACCACAACCCCGTGCACCGACCAATAGTTGAAATTTGAATTCGTCGATGAACTATGAAGTAACTTTCTCCTGCACTGCCAACTTGTGTTGCATTTAATCCTAGGCATGATGAAGATTCTGTAATAGATTTCACATATCACATTTTCACTCCCGAATTGAAGAATTGATGCGACAAGGTAAGTATACGTTCTATTTAAATTTACCAGGTCATACCCAAACATGTTGTTTCATTCACAAATCACTTATTCCCCGAAGTTGACAAATGAGCAAGAGAAATCGTCGAGGAGATTACAACCATCTCTCTAACTTTGATGACCAGTAAGACCAGGTTAATTTCTTGCAAGAAAGAAGGTAAGAATTGTCTTTATCATTTCTACACTTGTGATGGTGTCAATGACTCTTGTAGAGGTTGGTTGGCTACTCACTATAACATTATTTTATTTTCTACAGGAAAATGCCTCCAAGAAAGCCAATGACCAAGCGCTCACCTAGAACGCCCAAAAAGAAAGAAACAGAGGTCAACGAAGGGTCTACATTGGACATTGTAAGAGAACTTGATTTTGTCTCAAAGACGGAATCAACTATCCACACATCCACCAAAAATGATTTTTCCCAACCTATGGTGTTTGGCGACATAGAGACAAGCACTAGATCTAAAATGGTGCTCTCGCATTGGGGAGACTTGTATAGAAAAATCAGCCAGGAGGATTACCCATATTTCACACCACAGAGAAACTCGAACGTCATAATGTTGGATGATCAAGTTTTCTTGAACATCATGAGATCATACCTGCATAGGGTGGCTTGTCGGACCCTAGTTTTGCCCTGTATCAAGACTTTAGGATGGATAATCGACCACGTCAACACGGTGAAATGCACTATCAACAATGCAGAGGGTGAATGCGTTGGTGTTTTCCTTCCAGTTGAGGTACAAAAGTATTATAAAGTCAGGTACCCAAAGAAGAGGTTAAACACGGATTTCATGGTAAAATTTTATGAGTATCATGACACCAGTAGGATACTAGCCTCGTGGTGGAAAGAAGACAAAAAATTCACAAACAAAAACATCGGCTGGTACAACACGGTAAATATTAGAGAACCCTACATGTACCTAATGGCTTTAATTTACCGATTATATGGAGAAAAGGATTGCTCAAAAGTTTTAGAAGCTTTGATGCCCTTGGCGTATACCGTGGTGATTTTCGAGGATAGTTTCAATTGGGGAGCCATTATCTCCAAGAAGCTGAGTATTAATCTCCTATAGGACCAAACACGGAAAGAAGGATAAGTTCCAATCTTCTACATGGTGTCCTACTTGTTGGACGTAATTTGCGCAAGAAATCTCTTCGCAGGTATGAATTTAAGATGGCATATTGTCGAATTTCCTGTACATGTTTATTTTAGTATCTTATAAGAAAATAGGTACAAAATATCATATTCCATTATTTGTGATGGGTTCATAGCCCAAATATACTTCATTATCTTTAGAAAGGAATGCCCTAAGATTTCAGTGGCAACAAAGAAGATGATAGCTAAAGTTGGCCACTGTTACTTCGAAGAGAAAAGAACCTATATCAGGGTGTTTGGAGCTACTGGTGCACCCTACCTTCTCCCCGTTCATGTCCCAAATTGTCTCATATTGGGAGAAGTTTGTTACTGGACTATTTTACAAGGATATAATGCTTCTCTGGTTAAGGATACAAAGAGATATTTAATTCCATATGGATTTCATATAAGATTTTATATGGTCAAAGACACTGCGCAAGTGAAACAATAAGGGTTAAATCAACTTGAGTATCGGTTCCAAATAGGCAGCTTTCACAAGCATGATCTGAAGGGTTTAGTTACCTAGCACGCATCACAAGTATATTCCTATTGGTCGTATGCTCATGATATTTTTGAAGATGAAATCTTTACAGAGGGTGCCCAGGACTGGGAGGAGGTGCTCCATAGAAGGGATAACCCCAATATGACCAGATTCAAAGTGATGTCTATGGATGAGCAAGTTGAGACAATAGAGCAGACAACTCAAGAAGCCTTCAGGGTAAGAGAAGAAAACAGAGAAGTAGAAGCAGCAAAGGAGCTCATGAGGGGGATGTTGTTACTAGAAGAAGCCCAAAGGGCTATACAAAGGTCATAATAAGATCCCCCACTTAACCCTTTGATATAACCCTTGAGGATTACCTTAGCCGTCACAGGCAATCGCGTAGAAGAGATAAGTGGCTCACAAACAATTCCACCAGAGGAAACCGCTGACCAACAAAACCCCAACCCCATGTCACCACAGGCAGAATCGTTAGTGACTACTACAACTCAATGGAATATAGCAAGAGCATCAAGTGGGACGGGTGTGCCTATTGTCCTCATAGACTTAATTACCATATATGACGATGAGAGTTCAGAGGTTTCGTGCATAACCCCGATACCAATCACAGAAGAGTAAGAACCAGGAGAAACATCTACTCTAGCTTCCGACCCTTTGATACCAAATCCCCAGAAAGGTGACCATGAGGCTAGGAGAACTTTGGAAATTGAATTTCTTGACCAATTGTTAACACAACCTCAGAATGACAACTCTAAGAATGACCTAAGTGCTGGTGAACCAAAAGAAGAAAGGAAAATTCCAGAAATCGACATCTCAACGGTTGAATGACAAGATAATGTCGATCCTATGCCTACTTCCCCATCTAGGACCAAGACTCCACCAACCGATGAGCACCAACATGAGGCTAAGTCACTAGAACATACAAAAGTTTCCCCTGCTAAGGAACTAAGAGAACCTTCCATGGAACATCTCTATACGATAGGAAGCTTAGGCAATACTCTGCCCTGGGGAGATCAACAGATTCCTGAACCAGTGGATGAAATCATTGATATACAGGAAATTTCTTATGACAGGAAAAGGAAAGCTGTAATGAGAAGAACTACTAAGAAAAGGAGGATCACACTTGATAGCACAGTTCTCATAACCATAGAGGAAACATTGTTTGACATAGAAAATGCTAAGACAACTGAGCTAATAGTAGTAGGTATGGATATAAATGATGATACTTTGGATAGGGAAAGAAGGGATGAAAGGGAGGTAGCCACCATGAAGAAAGAGTTGGACCATTTGCGACATCAAGTGGAATATTACCAGAATTCAACACGGGTAGTGGTACTCTTGAAGAGTGATTTTTGAGAAATGTATGCACAATTCACTAACGAAAGAGATCACTTCACCGCTCGCATAGTTGATTTCCAAGAAGATACCCTCATGGGGTTGGGAACCTGTAAAGATATGCAACAATGGTATGAAAATGAACATAAATCCTTAGAATGCATAGACTACATCAGTGAAGTGCAGAAGGGTCGAGATACAAAGGAGCATGGCATCCGACTGATGATGGATAGCAACATCGCCCAAATAAAGAAGGCAGTTGAACACTGGGTAAGCATGGTCCAAGAACCTCAGCGGAAAATGCAGGAAAGATGGGGAGAGTGTGAGAAGGATTGGGAGAAAATAAATCGAGAAATGAGGAGCATTGACCTACCATATTTTGGTCCACCGGAAGATTTCGTCAATCTACATGACATAGTTAAACAACATAAAGAGCAAGACCTGGCATGGGAAGCAAATATTTCTTAGATTTCAAGCATGATCCTAGGTCAAGTGAATAAGTTCATGGAACCCTTGATTAAATCTCTAGTAGTCCTACAACGCTTAAGTGTCAAGGTAATCAAGTACAAGGAATGAGCAATAGAGATAAAAGAGGTCATCTCCGCTCCGATGGATCAGCACAAGTTTCCATATGCAAATACATGTGAAGATATCTTCATCAAATGGTTAGAGTTTGAGAAGAACAATCCACTTCATTGAAACCACTAGATGAGAAAAATAGAACAGATAGATAAATATTCCATGTGGAGTTTTCTTAATTTAACACAACTTTAGTAGTTATTTTTAGTTTAATTATTTTTTTGTTATAAATAAGGGCATCGACCTAGGACAATGGGTCGATGGTTTTGGAGAGAAATACTTTTTTTGGAATTTTGTAAGACAATTATTTATGTGCAAGTTACTTTAATTAAGAAGTTTTGCTTAGAACCAAAGACACTTCTATCATCTAAGGCAAGAATGTGATTGGACAGAGGGGGATTATCTCTATCTTCGGATTCAATATTTTTTTTTGTATTGAGTAAGAGTTGTTGTTTCTTTTATTTAAAGTTATCTGATAATGTTGTAGCAGTTCTCTTATTCTAGTTTATGAATATAAATAGGTTGTGTTAAGCTATGATTGATAATAGAGCATCAAAAATTACTTTTCTTGCACTAGCTTATTGTCACGTGTATGCTTTTTTTTCTATAATTGTTATCTCAGACAATGTTGAATGTCCACTAATCAAAATGGTATTAATGTTGGTTTGAATTAGTTTAGATCTTCTTCGTCTGCATGCTAAGGTATAGAGGTTATCCTACAAAAAACCTAGCCTTCTCCCAACACACAGTTAACTTCCCTCTGCCATTTAGATTAAGCTTTATCTTTCTTTGTTATAAATATTAGAAAAAAGAACCAAAAAGACAATTTCCCATCCCGAGGAAAGGTTTCACAGAAAATAAATATCTGTCAATCATGATTAAATCCCATCGATAATTCTAGCCAGATCATGAATCTGGATAACCTACCACTCATCAAACGCTTACGGGTCTAATTGGGCCTCTTAAGCGGGTTTGGTTCTTGTTGTTGATTTAAAGGGACCTAGGCCCCTCAACACAATACTAAGATCCTTCATGTCAAATGTGGAGGATAGTTGCAATTTCACCTCCTTGATAACATCCATGGTATTTCCTACTAGCAACATGTCATCGACATACAACACTACATAAATGAAGTGATTTTCAACCCGCTTGGAATATACACAGTGATTATCCCTACTTCTTACAAATCCTAGTCCAAGGATGTATGTGTCAAAATTTTTGTACCACGTCCTATGTGATTGCTTTAGACCATATAGTGACTTCTTTAGCTTACATTCCATCTCTTTCTTTCCCTTCACTGGAAAGACTTTTGGCTGTTTCATGTAGATTTCATATTCCAGATCCTCATGTAGGAATGATGTCTTCGCGTTCATCTGTTCTACTTAAAAATAAAATTTAGCTTTGCAACAGGAGAAACAATTTCACCAAAGTCAATTCCCTCCACCTGGCAATAACCTTTTTCTACTAACTGATCTTTTTGTTTCTCCACTTTTCCTTTTGCATTCAACTTCTTCTTAAACACCCATTCACTGCCAATGACTTTTCTTCTAGTTGGAAACTCAACTAGATCCTAGGCCTCATTCGTATCCAAGGAATCCATCTCTTCAACCATGGCCTTCTTCTAGAGTTCATTATGCTCTGAATTCACTGCTTCCCTAACAGTTTTGGGATCATCATCAGTAATAGATAAAGAAAAATTAGCACAAAAATCAGGTGGACTATACCTCTTTGGTTACCTTATTTCCCTCATTGATCTCCTCAATACTAAGGTATGAGGTTCTTCTTCTTCCACATAATCTTCTTCTATTGTTACATATTTTGCATCATCCAACTCAAAATCTGTTTTCTTAGGTTCTTCTTTCCTTGGTAAGACATCATGTTTGGGAACATCTTTAACCTCTATAAGAACAACATCCTGACTGTAAACAATCTTCTTAGTTTCTAGGTTCCAAAGCTTATAACCTTTCATACCATCTTTATAACCAATAATGATACACTTTTCATCTCTATTATTCATCTTACTCCTATTTTCCTTTGGAACATGTTCATAAGAATCACAACCAAACACTTTGAGATGTTCAAGAGAGGGTTTCTTACCAATCCATACCTCATGTGGATTTTTTTCCACCAACACTAATGAGGAAAATTTATTTACCAGGTAACAAGCAATACCCACTTCCTCTACCCAGAATTCTTGTCCTAACTTAGCACCACTGAGTATGCTCCTTGATTTTCCATCAACGTCATGTTCATCCTTTCTGCAACCTCGTTTGGTTGTGATGTGTATGGAGTAGTATTTTTCCTTGCTATATCACACTTCTTATAGAACTCTTCAAATTCATTCCCATTGAATTATCCACCATTATCTATCCTCAACATCTTTAATTTCTTCTGTCTAATTTTCTACCAGAGCCTTAAACTCTTTAAATTTATCAAATACCTCATATTTTATCCTAAGAAAATAAATCCATGTGTTCCTTGAGAAATCATCTATGAATGCAACATAATACATAGATTTACCTAGTGATGGAACGGGTACAGGTCTGAACACATCACCATGTATCAACTCTAAGATCCCCTTTGCTCTTGTAGAACCAGATGGGAATGCTACTCGATTTTGTTTACAATATATGAAATGTCCATAAAAATAAAAATCTATGGTGCAATTATACATACCTTCAACCATACATTTACCGTGTAGTGTTCAAAGGATCTTTTCTCCAATATGTCCCATTCTTTGATGCCACAACATGGTCTTCTTTCTAGGGATAATATGGATCCTATATTCTTTATTTCTATGCTTAGGGACAATAGAACTGTTACACCCATCGGTATAAGTTCCTCCCAATAACTTGTACATAGTTTCACATTCAACTCCCCTCATCAACACCATTACTCCTCGTACCATCTTGCAAGTTCCCTTTCCCAATAAAGTATTCACAACTACATCATCCAACTTATTTAAAAATATTAGGCTCTTGGCTAGATCTGGAATGTGAAAAACTCTAGGGAGAGTTTTAATCCTTCCATCTTTCAACAACAACTTAACTATTCCACGTCCCATGATTTTGGATATCAACTCATATCCTAGGAAGACATCACCACCATCATACTTTTCATATTCACAAAACCACTCCCTATGAGGATTCATTTGAAAGGATGCACCTGATTCGATCAACCATACATATCGATCTGCATGTGTACCTTTAGATGCTAGATAAACATCACCTCCTTCTTTTGTGGAGGTTTTCACCTCTATGGAAGAGGCATCAACATATCCCTTTTCTTTATCAACATTCTTAGACTTGTAATATTTCATATAATTCCCAACTTTACCACATTAATAACATTTCCTCAAAGATTTTCATGGGGATTTATATCTACCTTTAGATTTATATCTCCCCCCAGAAGACTTATTTTTATTCTTATATTGGGGATGACCTCTTACAAACAAAGAATATGTGCTATGACTATCCATGTTTTTTCACCTCATCTCCCCCAACAACAAGGATGCAACTATTTCCTCATAATTCAATGTATATTGAGTGGTACTAACAATTTATAACACTAGATTATCCTAGGAGTCTAGTAAAGAACATAACAAAGTAATACACTTATCTTCTTCTGCAATCACAATATTGACATAGACAAGTTGACTTACTAGAGTATTGAAGGAATTTATATGTTCTACCACATAATCTCCATCTTCCATCCTAATATTATACAACTTTTTTCGAAGAAACAACTTGTTTACTAGGGACTTTGACTGATACAAATTCCCCAAATTTTCCCATAATTCCTTGGATGTAGATTTTCCTGACACATTTAGTAACACCGAATCTTCGAAGAAGAGTCGATTTGAACTCCTTTCTCTTCTATCCATATTCTCCCAATATTTTTTCGACATACCAATAGATTGAGTATCAATATTTTGTGTACTGGTAGATTGTGTACCAGTAGGTTGTGTACTAGGATCCACAACGATTCATTGTTCTTTGTCTACAAGAAGGTCCTCCATCTTGAGATTCCATAGCTCAAAGTATTGATCGTTAAACTTCTCAATATTGATTCTAGAAATTCTCTCCACTTATTTTCAACACATGACTCACCACTGTAAATCTCCCAATGAACCTAGTTTTATCACAGACCCAAGATAAACTCAATCTATCAATATCAATCCAAACCCTCAACAACAAAGGTGTCCCCCTGAAGCCAAAAACGTGCTATGATACCACATGTAAGTTTTAAACCTATGAATTAAAGCAATGCATACATATTCTTAAACAAAATAGAAATTAATCAATGGCTCATACACATAGTACACAGAGATTTACGTTGGAAACCCTTAACTGGGAGAAAACCAGCCTTCCTTAGTGTTTCACTTCTCAACTCTTCATTGTATTAAATTCACCATTCTTAATGCAATATAAATAATATTTTAGGTATTTTTCATCTACCAAAACCATAATCCCTTAATTTGGGATTAATTTAGAAATCCGCTAAAAATAGAAAAAAAAAATCTAAAATAGACAAAACCTCCCAGAGATGAACGCTTCACGTAATCAGGGGGGAAATATTGGCCCTCCATGGGACCCCCACTCCAGCAACACCCAATGCACATGCACATAAAGAGAGACAAGTGGTGGGATGATCAGACGAATTTGTCAAATCCGACGCACCCCCCCCCCCCAACACACACACATGCAAATAATATAACACATACCTGACACATTCTCATCTCTATTGCATCATGGTTTCTAGTATTTATTCCTTTATTGCATGATCTGCAATTTGTGATACAATTGCATCTTAATTATGTCCCATTTTTTTTCTTTTCTCATGCCTCAATTGCATTAATGATTTGAAACCTATTTACATGGGTTCAGTAATATAGATTCTTAAGAAGTCCAACTCTAAAACTGGGGGATTCTCATCTTCAACCATTTAACTAGATTTTGTTTTTTCAAGGATTACAACCTCCAAATTTGTATATACTCTTCACTTGAAATATTTTGGTTTCTGAAGTCTCTCTTGTTTCTTTCTAACCAAATATTCCATATCATGATGGTTGGAATCATAATCTAAATATACTTTAGAATTTAATTTTTCCAATCGGTGGTTCAACCTTAAAAGGTTCCAAGATTGATGTTGGTGTACTTTGATAAATATTAAACTTATGAACATGCTTCCAAACCTTCCAAGTCTGTGGAGAATTATATAGAAAGTGATGTCTTATCTTCAAATATTTTACATGAATGAGAGAGTTGATCATATGCTAGAATTATCTTCTTGACTCTCAACCAAAGAAAATATTTTTCATTGGGTCACCATTCATTGGTCCAAATTTGCTCCAAATTCTATATGTTACTAGAAGGAAATAAATGTTAATCCTACGTAATAGAGGCATGGGCTTAGGTAATTGACAATTATCATCAACTCTTACGTAAAATTGTAGATAAAGTTTTATATTGCGCACGAAGAATTTTCAATTGATGCTCTATATTTTTCTCAATTCCATAATTTTTGCTACTTAACAATGTTGAATTGTTAAGAAGGTTGGCAGAGGCAGCTGGATGGTAAAGTCATTCTTGCAATGAAGGTCAAGTCTTGTGCTCAAACTCGAGAAAGGATGTGGTCTAGTCACGAAAATATTAACTGGGCCAAGCCCGCTTACCTTTTAATTTGATTTTTGGGTGCTAATTGCTGACCGAAACCCTAACAAGGACTCATGGCAGAGCTAGGTTTGGATCCATGAGCTCTGAAAGGGGCCGCGTGAAGTCGCCTCTCCCTCCACCCTCAGTATATGTAGCTGCCTTCAAGCATATTCTCATAGCATAAGGCAAGAAACCCGCCTCTGATCCACCCCCTAAGTTTGTCAAAAACTTGGATGATGTTTCAATCATTGCCCTTCCACTAGAGCAACCGATGTAGATCGCAGTGTCTTTGGTAGATCGAGCCCTGGTGGGTCAGTTCGTCGGGCTCTGGCCCTCGCCCCATACTACCAAAAACTAGATCCAAAAGAATTGACACCCTCTGATCACCAGCAGTGTCACCTGCTATGCGGTTGGTCGATGGTTTTTTCTGTTCGAATTCATCTCCAGAGACGATCACGACCTGATCTTCAGAAACATGCCCTATTTCATGGGGCCCCAAGGGTTGTATCTAAATCTCTAGAACCCTGAATTCAATCCTTCTCTGGATGTAGCAATCATGGTGTGGGTCAGGTTCCATAATATCTCGATCCACTGCTAGACAGCCTCCTCATTGCTGATCATTGGCAATAGGCTAGGCAAGTACATCGACAAAGAAAACCCCAAAGATCAATATTCATGTGCTCGCATATGTGTTGAAGTCGACTTAGATGCTGGATTATCGGAAGAAATAAAACTGATTGCAGGTGATTAGCAGCACTTCCAGAAGCTGGACTAGGAACAAATTCCATTCAAATACAAACACTGCCACAAGTATGGGCATTTCCAGAAGAATTGCCCAAAGATTCCTCATTCCCATCAAGAAAACGATCCGAAAGAGGGGTGGCAACGACCCAGAAGACATAAGGAAAATCCTAATATCGTACCACGCAGAGAGGGGAAAAACCATAATCCTCCCCCCCTAGCCAGAAAAGAAGCTTCGACGAAAAAAAAATCAGATTGAACCAGGTAATAGCTTTGTCATCCTGGAAGAGCTAGAAACCGAAGGAAATATGATTGAATCAGATCCACCCATCACCCTGTCTTCCCTAGAAAATGAAAGATACGATCCCACTCCAGCGTCCAATGTGACCATCTCCCAAGAAGTCCCACCCGACCAACAAGATCAAGGAACATAGGAATATCGATTGGAAGAAGAGGAAGGGGAAATAGACCCAATACAAAGCACTAAGAAAAATCCAAAGAGAGGAAGAAAATCAACAAAGGAATGTAGAGAAGAAGAAACCTACAAAGACAAGTTGCATGGAGGACAATCAACCCTGGAAAGGTTGTTCAACCCCGGAAAAACGAGGCAACAAGGGGAGCTCCCTAAAGGGGCTTCCACCACTAGCAAAGGTAAGTAATGAAGGTCGTCTCCTGGAAATGTAGGGGTCTAGGGAGCATTCAAGAAACTGAAGCAATGAAAGATATAATGTGCATAGCTACCTCATATGTCCTCTTAGTCCAGGAGACCAAGTTGGAGGAACAATCGTTCCTCCATACCAAAAAGTCCTTCTAGAACTCAGGAGAAGGAATAACAACAAGCTCTCGAGGTGCCTCAGGTGGTCTAGGCACTCTTTGGAATCCTTGCAAGCTCGAATTGATCCAATCCCTTAATTGTCCACATTGGATATTCACAAATCTCCGCCATAAAGATACATGCCTTCAGGTAAGTCTCTTCAACATTTTTGTTTCAGAACTTCTTGCAGAAAAAAGAGAATATTGGAAGTATATTCGGGATTTCCTGCAACTTCATTGTCCTGAGAATATAATTCTAGTCGGGGATCTGAATCTCACCTTTTCCGCTCAGGAAAAAAAGGGAGGACCCTAGTTAGAGACCCCCTTTGGGAAACAGTTGATGAACTAATTCTAGATTGGGACCTGGAAGACATTAAACCCTCCAAAGGACTGTTCACTTGGTCTAACAGAAGAATAGGCCCGGGACATATAGCCGCTCAGCTTGACAGATTTCTGGATCAACACTCTCTCCTTCTTCTTGGGATTAAACTTGATTCCTCTATCCTCCCTTTTAATGCCTCGAACCATAAACCAATCCTCTTAGCCATCATGCAAGACCGCAACTTGGGCCCCATCCCTTTCTGATTTATCCCCTCCTTGATTCAACAAGAAGGGTTTCTAGATCTCGTCTCCTCAGTCTAGAAGATTTCAATCACGATCTCACCCTTTTTCATCTGGGAAGAAAAGCTGAGGAAACTTAAAGAGGCTCTTAAATCCTGGGCCAAAACTCTTAGAACCCCTCTCCATCAGCAACTGGAAGTGAAACACTCCCTAGAACAACATCAAATCCAGGCAGGTACCCTCCCTATAGACCCATCCTCCTTGGAAAAAGAACACCAGTTGCACATAAACCTCCATCGGGCTTTCTGACAGGAGGAGGATTATTGGAGGCAGAAATCTAGAAGGCTCTGGCTCCAAGCGGGGGATAAAAACACCAGCTTCTTTCACAAACAGGCGGAAGGACGAAAGTAGTTCAATACTATCAAATAAATTTTCACCCAAGAACAAGTCCTTTCCAATTTTGAAGACATTAAGCAAGCATATCATATTCACTTTAGAGATATCTACACAGATGAGCCCCCTCCCCTAGAAAATTCCACCTACAATGTCCTAAATTTGATTCCCAAAAGGGTCTCCATGGAAGATAACTTAGCTCTCAAAGCGTCGATCTCTAACAAATAAATCAAGAAATAAATATACAATACAGAGCCTGACAAAGCCCTAGGTCCAGATGGCTTTATGGCCCGGTTCATCAAAGTTTGCTGAAAAATAATAAAGAATGATCTCCACAGAATGATTCAAAAATCAAAATCCTTCAGAAAAATTGGAGGAAGCACCAACTCAACATTCCTAGCCCTCATCCCAAAGGAAAAAAGAGCCACTTCCTTCGATCGATTCAGTCCAATCTCCCTCTGCAACATCGGTTACAAAATTATCACTAAAATCATGGCCAATCAGATCAAAAACATTCTACCTTCAATCATACCTCAAAATCAAGGGGGATTCATCAAGGGCAGAAACATTGGTGATAAAATTATCCTTTTCCAGGAGGCCATCCACTCAAGTCAATCTCGAAAAGAAAAAGGAATGGTAATCAAAGTGTATCTGGCAAATTCCTTTGACAGGGTAAGACACAACTTTCTTTATCAGGTTATGGAACGTTTCGGGTTTGACCAATCCTTTGTCAACTGTACTCAAGCATGCATTGGAATAATGTGGATAACACCTCTGGTTTACAGACGAGCATATGGATTTTTCCAAGCCTCTTGAGGCTTACGACAAGGCTATCCCCTCTCCCCGCTACTCTATGCCATTCAAGCATCAGTGTTGAGCTTCCAACTGGATCAGAGTCAACAACTTCAAGAGATAATGGGTCTGCGCATATCCAGAGGAGTCAGAGATATCAACCATGCTCAGTTCGCCGATGACACCATCCTGCTAGGGAGCGCAAGCAACCACTCGGCCAAAAAATTCAAATTTGTACTAGACAGATATCAAGCCATCTCAGACAACAAAATCAACTGCAGGAAGAGCCAAATCTATAGTTGGAGTTTTACCCCGAGGGCGATGACTGACATCACCCGAACACTGGGAATGATAGGAAAAACTCAGTGGGACTCCTTCAATTATTTAGGTGTCCCCATTTTTAAAGCCTCTACCAAGTCCTCATGCTGGGCACCCCTAATTGAAAAAATTGAAGCCAGAATAAGTGTATGGGGTTCAAGTTGGTTAAATCCAGCAGGTAAGCTAGTTCTTATAAAGCCATTCCTCTCAAGCATACCTATTTATCAATGTTCAATCCTGCTAGCCCCTAAAGGAATTATCACTAAAATTGAAGCCCTGTTGTGACGCTTCCTATGAAAAGGAGGGAAAAAAACAAAAAAAAAATATCGTTGGTCAATTGGGGGAAAATATCTCGGCCTATCCCTGAAGGAGGTCTCCAACTTCGTGATCTACAAATCCAAAATCAAGCTCTAGGAGAGAAATTGCTTTGGAATGTAGTGTCTGGGAGGAGCTCCTGCTGCAAAACAACTCTTTGGAAGAAATATTTCTCTGGCTCAAGGCTCCGATGTCTTGACACCCCACCCAAAGCCAATCATGGCTCCCCGATCTTCTCCTTCTGCTCAAAAGCACATAATTTCTTCGTTGCTGCTCTTACTTGGATTCCAGGCAATGGGAATAAAATTTGAATATGGGAAGACTCCATAATGGGGGACCCCCCGCTCGATACTATTCCAGGCACGACTCTTCTTAAATCCTTTCTAAATTCTCAAAATATAAGTACCCTTTGGGATATTTCCCTCTGGAAAATTGACGGAACCAAAGATTGGGAGAGATGGATCCTACCTGATTGCACACCCTAGCTGCAACATGAAAAATAAATTCTCATTACTCTGCTTCAAGGGAAATCCCCAATCTCCAAAAGAATCAAGGACAAATGAGGATGGGGAATTTGGTCAGGGGACTACGTAGTAGCAACAGGCTACAAAATCCTCTCTACAAAGCCCCAGATCCCAGGAAATCCGACACTCTGGAAAGTGATTTGGAAAGTCAAAAGTATACCTAAAGTGGACTTCGTCATTTTGAACTTAGAACATAACAGTATTCTGATGAGCGATAACCTCCAGAGAAAAGGCTCGGAAGGCCCCTCGAGATGCCCTCTCTGCTACTCCCACGAAGAGTCAGTTGATCACCTGCTCCTTAATTTCCCCTTCGCAAAAGAAGTTTGGTGCTTAGCCCTGACAGGGTGGGCCCTGGTTGTCCAATTTCCTCTAGATATCTCCTCTCTGCTAAGAAATTGGGCCTCCCTCTATCCCTTTTCGCTCAATTCCAAAGATCAACTTAAGTGTTGTTGGCTGACCCTCCCTAAATTTATTTTATGGAAAATATGGCTAGAAAGAAACGTCTGTATTTTCATAAAGCAGTCCTCCACCCCCACCCATGTTTCTACCAAATCCAAATCTCTACTGGGAGAATGCTTATCCTTCCTCTGGTCAAATTCCAACAAGCACCCTCTCCCCCCCCCCTTAAGAAGCCTGGATTCATAGCCTTTCTCCAGACCTAAGCCCCCCTATCCCCTCCTCCACACAACTTTATGAATCCTGGGAATTGCGCAAGGATAAATTGGAGTTCAAATACTGGCGATGCTCTCAGCACAAACACATCCCCTTATTTGACGGATCTTCGAAAGGAAACCCAGGGGCGGAAAGAGGGGGAGGGGTTATCTTTGTCCCCGATGAAATCTTAGAACTGGTCTATTCCTGGGGATTAGGAGAAGACACCAACAACATGGCATAAGATTTGAGTCTTTGGAAAGGCCTCACCCAAGCCCGAGAGCTAGGCATCAATGAAATCTTGGTGATAGGAGACTCTCGGCTCCTAATCCAAGCCTTGGTCACTAACTCTTTACCAAGTCAAATGAAACTTCGACAACTGCTCAAGAAAATCTAGCGACTCTCTAACTCCTTCTGGAAAATTAATTTTTTCCATGTACTCCGACATTTAAATGAAGAAGTAGATCAGGCAGCCAAAGCCACCACTCCCTTGAGAAAGGGGCTCCTCTCACTCAATGGGACCTTTTCCTTTTCCCTAATTCCTTAACTAACTAAGGTGGGTGGCTCGTAGGTGGGCCCGTGCCAGGAGGCAGTTGTTCGACGCTCCTCCCTTTGTCCCGATTTGTGGCACCACCTCAACACCTGACGTCTCCCCTGCACAATGGTACTTCTCCCCCCAAGGTGCGTCACTCCACACACTCTTGCATGAGGCTTCCCTCATGCCTCTCAAGAAGTCATGTGTTGAGGCCATCTCTCTCCTGCAAGGAACTTGCACGAAGTCCCTCCGAATCACGACGTCACATGCTCGACTTGCAGTTAAATTGAGGGTGGTAGAAGCTTTCATCCCAGTCTTATTTTCCTTGGTTGATCGTTTGTCTTTCTCAGCTCCTATTGCTTGGTATTTCCCCCCCCCCCATACGCTGTCATTTCTTCTACCAGCTCGCCGAATGGCCTTCAACTCTGATTCTTTTACTCCTCCCATTCCCCCACCTTCGTTGGAACATGAAATCCCCAAGCTGCAATGAAAACTAAGTGTGCATAGAAGGTTCCTTCTCTGGATGGATGGGGAAGGTAGTAGAAGGTTTAATATGCTCAAAGAAGACCTCATTCAACTCAGGGAAGAAGCCGTGGAGGCCCTCACACAAACGACACAATAGGTTAATGAAAGAATTGTGGATTTAGAGTCTAGGATGGAAAAGCTGGAGATTCAAGCTACCAAGATGACCCTCCAACAAAATGCAAGGGTGAAGGTATCGTTGAATGAAGGTTCCTCGAACCTAGAGAAACATGTGTAACTATGCTCCTCTCCTCTCTTGGCTCTTGCCCAGTTTTGGTTATTTTGAAGACATGTTGTTTGCGGGTTTTTAACTCCACAAGAGTCAAATTTTGGAATCTAAGACATACTAGGCATACCCGAGCTTTGTTTCATGGCCCCTACATATGTAATTTTGGACTGTACACACAAGTTGCATGCCTAAATTTTGTAGATGTATTCACAGTGGTCATACCACTGCTATATTAATATATTTTCCATTTTCTTGTAGAAAAAAAACAATGTTGAATTGTTAAGAGGAACTTAGTTCGGCTTAAGCAACAAAAAAGAAGGGTCATAATATTGGGTTATTATTTTTTGGGATATGTTTGAGTTCAAATTTTTATTCCCTTGTTATCAACCTTTATTTTTCTTATGTGGATGATAGAATGAAGAAGGCTAATAATTGTTGTGGTAGTGGAAGTAGTGCATGCAACAAAAAATACAAGTGGGACAAAAAATGAAAATGAGATACTATGAAGTACGTGAAGCTTATCATTCCTCATTTTGATTTTCATTGCCTTGTCAAAGAGGTTGCATAGATGTATAATTTAAGTGTTTGGCTTTTTCTATCTATTTGTGCAATATGTTAGTTTTTGTAAATGGTGATCATTAATTGTTTCACCTTTATTTTTTCAGCCCCATATACAGCTTCAGAGAAATATTGTCTAGCTTTGTAGAGTTCCGCAAATATCATATGGTCAATATTTTTTTGGATGCTAGATTATGCAGAGACCATGCATAACATTCCATATTTTCTTCTGATGATATTCAACTAGTGACTTGCATTTGACAAGAAGAGATACATTGACATATACCTTATTTTCCCAAGATACATCATCTTTCTGATGAGTGAGAAAAACACCAATGATTGGCTAGTTTTTTTTGTTGCAATGTTGCATCTATTATATTTTGTTACTTTGGTTGTAACAAACAAAATTAATGCAATGTTTGACAATGTTTATCTTAATTTTCAGAAGTGATCCATTACACCAACTTGATGTTTTGCTACATGCTTTGGACTTTGCTTTTACATTTTGAGGACAACCCCTAGGTGATTAGCGAAAACATCCATGACTATATGATGTTATATGAAATTATATTTTGATGATGTGTGCTTATGGTGATTATATGTTTTTTTTTTTAAAGAATGAAATTATTCATGATTAGACCTTAATGTGTGTCATGTGATATATGTGAATTTTAATACATCATGTCAATGGTTTTGGTAGTTGATGCCTTGTGACAATATGAATTATGATGCTAATATATTTTATTCTTACTTAACTATGATATGTTTGATGTGATTATGATATATGTGATGTGATGTGGCATCGAGATAGTGACATGTTGAAACATGATTGATATTGATCTCTGCTATTCTATAATTTCTTTTTGATAGAGGCTTTTGTTCAAGCATTTTCCTTGAAATTGCTCATCCAAATTGTTTGCAGAAATACAATGATTTAAATAATTGTGTTTTTATGTTTCAAAAAGGGAATATGAAGTTGCTTTGAATTCCGTGAGAGTGTAGTTGTGATGATCACCAATGAAACAACTATTGGTGTATTGGTATTCCCAATTCAACATAGTTTAGAAGGATTAAATTGAGATCAATCAAAAGGTAGACAGGTTAGATCATGAGTTGGAGTTAAGATCAATCCCACCTCCTAAAAAAGAGGATAAGGTTTATATTTTACTCTTGAATACATTGAAGAGAGACTAAAGGTAACAAATAAAGGAGTTGGTGATTTAAGAGAAACAGTTTGAAACTTTTAAAGCAACTATCTCCATCTTTATTTTTATTTTTTATTTGTCTCCCCTTTCTCCTCCAAACCTGGATAAGGTCTGATTGAGATCACCACAACTATGAATGTACACAATTGTATTAGTTAAGATATCATTTTCACATTTTCACAATCATTTTCCTTTTTTCCCAAATCATGGATTCTTAGCACCTGTCCAATTCCTACCAATATGTGGCCTTGGAATTGAGATGAATCAAGGGTACCCCAGTAAGTACTTTATTGAAAAATTTCCATGGATTTACCATCATCCACAAATCTATAAATTTGAATATAATCTCTTTAAGAATGTTTCTTTGGCCAAAATTTGAAGTCCTTTGTAGTTTCAATGGCCACAAGAGTTCTATATTCCTTGTCATGAAAGGTGACAAGAAAATGCTAATTGCATCTTTATTATCCTTTGGTAGTAGAAAATAATGTTTGGTAACAGATGCAAATTATTATCTTTGCTTAAATTCATCTAAGTTCCTCTAAGCGATGGCTCTATAGATCTTACAAGACCTTTGCTACTCTGTATATGCGTATATAAGTGTCTTAAGAGACAACATTTAACTTTATCCTAACTACTTGTATTTCTCTAAGAATTTCTTCTGATTTTGTATATTTACCATCTCTTCCATACATGTTCCTCCTAAGGTATGTTACTAAATCCGGATTCAAGCCATTTTCCTTTATGGGTATCAAAAAATCATTCATTTTTTCAACCTAGTGCAACCTCTCATGATTGGAAGTGATGGAATTGAAACTATCCAAATAGGTATGTAACATCTTCTCTCCAATAATAAAAAATATAATGTTTCTCTGGGCAAGCTACATTTGTTGTAGACTATCACAAGTGCCTTAAGGAGATGAAGATTACACTGGGATAAATCATGTCTGCATATTTTGTCTGCAAGAGTATTATTTTGTTCTATCACTTTCCCCATTTGCATAAGAATGAAATAATGAAGTGTAGGTTGCATCATTAGGTTTACAACACCATCTCTACATCTCTAAGAGAATGTTCTCTCCCTCTTTATAGAGACCTCCCCAGCCAATGCATCTAAAACAAAATTGTAGGTAGAAACATTAGGACCAATACGAGCATTCAACATTATAGAGTAGTTGTCATAGGGTGCTCCATCACTCAAATTTCAGTTTTATCACCATATGGCCTCCTAGATGGACCATTTTCCAGTGCACATACCTTGAGAGTATTCTTATATTTAACATAGTCTATTTTTTTTGAAATAAGATGTTATTTTAAATGGTACGATTTTGTATATAAGAAGATCATGTCACATATGTTATGTTACCACTTTCCTTCACAGTTCCTTTGACTTTTTTTGTCTCTCCAAGTATACATGATAGAAGTACATATTTTCTTGAGATGACCATCCTTATCATTTTTATGGAAGATGAATGTTTCACATGTATATTTATATTATGAATAATGAACCCTTCATCTTCAAGAGACCAATTGAATACCCATTTGTAATGGTGAAATCATATCCATCTCCCTTGGAAATCTTCTCAACATCTTCTAGATTCATCTCATCATTGTGGAGATATTTTTCAAGTCGGTGAAGATAAACAATAACTTGTGTTTCTAGAGTGAGTAATCCATGAAATGGTCTCATAGGTTCTTCGAGAGTGCAAAAATTTGAAATTGTGGTAAAATCACACCCTGGTGTAATACATGTGTGTGTGTGTGTGTGCGCGCGCGCATCAACAAGCATGATCCAAATGATATAACATAAACTAAAAGAGTAATTACCATAGAACAAAAAATCTTATATCACCAATATACATAACCCTCATTAGGCAAATGTATTTTTTAGTACGTACAACCTCATATTTTCTATGAAACCGTTGTTTTCATGCCTAAAAATGAATAATCTTCATCTTAATTATTTTTTCATTAGTGACCCTCATATGAATATCCTTGAAGGAAACTTCTTGTGACGTGTATTTCTATTTTTTAGAGGCTATAAATAGAGAAATAATTATCACAATTACCATGGTAGCTAGGCTAGCCTACACAAGAAGTCATATCATGCCAAAGAGAATAAGAAAAATTAAATGGACATCTAAATGGGCATTACCTAAAGGTCAAGAACACTTCCAACGATATGAGTCACTACATCCACATCAGCTAACATATAGTTTACAATTTTCTCCATTCCACGGTTTTTCCAAGAAGAATTCAAAAAGAACGAACCATTTGGTAAATTTTATAAATTAGTGCTATGCACACCAAGTTGAGTTTGCTACAAAGAAAATCATATTGATGATCTATAATCACTTTGGAAAACTTGGTTAGAAACAACATAAATGAAAGTGCCATTCTATTGTACAACATGGCCTCTTTATTTGTGTTGACTATGAATCTCTATATTAGAAGGGACCTACATACACCACATAAAATTTTACAAGGGAAAAAATAGTACTAGAGTTAAATTGCTTCCATAGGGACCATAACATGGCCAATACAAGAGAACATATCTCTAATTGCAACTCTCAATGGAGCATATAAGATACAATTTCATATATATATTAAGGTCTAAGAAAAGGTACATCGTGAACATTAATGACAAACTTCTACTTGGTGGCCAACAAAGAATTCAACAAGAAAAATGTCATCCTGGTTATAAACCCTGAAAAAACATAAAATGTTAGATTTCCAAAGCTAACGGATCTAGCATTTGAAGACTAGTTGGGAATTGGGTTTCACCATTGGAGAACATCAATGTGGACAGAGTATCCTTCTTTAATTATTGTACAGACTCCATTAAATACCATTAAAGTTCATACAAATCTCTTCTATCTTTTCCTTATTTCCATATCTATATCTCAACTAGTAAGTATCTCTAGAGTCCTAACAAGTTCACACTCCACTTCATTTCCCATACTATTGTTGCATTCATAACTCATGTTAAATAATAGGTTATGAGATGAACTATACCTTGACAAGCATTAAAGGCAACTGCAATTTTTTATTGGTTGGAGTTCACAAAGTTTCCACACCATTGAAATAGTAATCCTATCTCTTTAAAAAAATATGACAATCATTGGGTCCAAATGATCTCTTCATTGGAACCCAAAATTGATGTATCACTTAGAAATGTCCTTGTAATATCTCATGTCACAAAAGTGGTTCTTTCCATTCATATCAATATATGCCAATCCTTGATATACAATATTTTTGTTCTTATAATTCACCCCTTGTATGAAGGATGAGGATTTTGGAGATTTATTTTAGATCGTTGACTTTTTGTCACATTGTAAACACATCCACCCCCGGGTATTATGGAATTGAAACTATCATATTTGCGACAACTAGGACAAGGAAATGCTAACTAAAGTTGCATAACCCAAAATTGTTCTTGCATGTAGATTGATTTTCAATGGCCAATGCGACCCCACTATCACAACGCATCATCTTTTCAGAGAAAATTTCAAATCCCCACTACATTGTGTACCAAATTGTCACAATTGTTGGATAAATGTAAAGAATTGGTGTATCCCTTGTACTGATAAACTCCCCATTATAGAATTTTTATCAAATTTCAATTTCACAATAACCACAAAGGTGTCCCTTTAAGCAGTAAATTTCTCATGAACCTCCTTGGCGTGTTTGAGGGTAGTGGTTACTATGGTACAAGAAGGTCAAAAAATGTGTACAAATAAATTGGCTACTAGTACTCTCTAGCCCCTAACACAAACATTCACACTCCCAACACTGGTGGGTGGAATGTGAATGCATTCTTTGTATCTATACCAAACCAGGCTCCCAAAATACATTAGATGACACAGGTTGGAAGAAAAATTTCCAAGCTCGATCCAAGAAGGCAATACAAAATTTATGGTAAGCTTCAAATCCCCTATATGTGATGCCTTGAGAACTAATTTGTTTTATGAAGTAGTTCATGGCATGGATGAGACCTTCCTGAATATTCTTGTGACTTTTTCCATCTCTCCAAGTGATCTATATTAGATCATTAAATTATTTTTCTTCTATCTCAATGCTCTAAGAGTGGGAAAAGTTGGAGGAATCAACATGCAAGGCTAGTTTAGTGTTAGGTCATGGTTTGGAAAATTGGGGTTGAAAGCTTCCAAATCCATTTTAAGGCATTGAATGGGATTTTTTATTGCTTTGGTGTTTGGAACTTGTGCACACACCCTTTACTGTGTTATAGACTCTAATACATTTCCAATGGTGTAAACCATGCCTCAATCAGAGCTTGCATGTGAAATTTATGCCTCTCGCAAGTTCATCTACCTAGTTGACCACCACGATACAAGTGGATGCCACGCTAGACCCCCCTTACTCAAACATATGGGATAGCCATGTGTGGAATTTTGAGAATATTCTAGAAGGTTCAAACCTTATCACTAATTGAGGTTTGAGGAAGTCCAATCCCTACCCCTATATGGCTATTGAGCTATGTTAAATATTGGGCCGCTAGGAAGAGAAGGGGTTCTATTATTTAGCATTGTATTTGTTCCATAGTTGATCAAAACACCTAGGAGTAGTATTTTGAGAGAATAATAGAGGAGGAGAGATTATATAGCATCCATACAGGACATAGTGTCAAAGACAACTCCACAAAGAGTGCCTCTTTCTTTGTACTTGCATTTGAAGAAAAGAGAGTAGATTGACCTCTCCTTCTAGCTGGGTTTTCTCCCGTATTGGGTTTCCCAAGTTTCATATTGTGTTTATTTTTGGATGGTGTGTGAGTATTTATTTTTTTCTCTATTTTTCACATTTAGCTATTTCATACATTTTAAGTAGAAAACAAATAATTAAAGAATCTGATATCTAAAGGAAGTTAACCTTCATAGTAAAGATTTCAGTGTTTTATTGGATTTGTTGGGATGAACTATCCAATGGAATATCCACACTAGTTTATGGATCACCAAATATACATGATAGAAGTGAAAATTTTCTCGAGCCAACCATCCATGTAATAGCTATGAAAGATGAAAGTTTCACATGTAAATTTATGTTATTAAGAATCAACCCTTGATCTTCAAGAGACCAATTGAATGACCCACCTATAATTTTCAAAGCATATACATGTCCCTTGGAAATCCTCTCAACAACATCTTCATTTTCCTCATCATTATGGGGATAGTTTTCAATTCAATAAAGAGAAACAACAACTTGTTCTGATACTGTGAGTAATTTATCTCAAAGGTTCTTAGAGAGTGAAAAATTTTGGAATTTCAATAAAAGCATGCCCTGGTGTAATTTTTGTATGAATAAGTAATCATGATCCAAATGACACAGAAAAAAAATTACAAAATGTAATTACCATATCATAAAAACACTTATAGCACTGGTGTGCATAACCCTCGTTAGTCACATGTGTTCTTTAGCATGTGCAACCTCAACTTTTATCTGAAACCATTCTTGATATGCCTACAACTTAATAATTTTCATGTTTCTTATTGCTTCATTAGTGACCCTCCTACGGTTATCCATGAAATACTTAAATACAATACCTATGACATGTATTTATACCTCTTTTTAGAGGATATGATTATACAAATATCCATCACAATTACAATAGTAACTAGGCCAACCAACACAAGAAGTCGTGTCATTCCATAGAGAATAAGAAAAATGCAATGGAAATATGAATCAACATTTCTCAAAGATCATGAACACTTCCAACCATATGAGTCACTATATCCACATCAAGTTACATATAACTCACAATTTTCCCCATTCCATGGTTTTCCCTAGAAGAATTTGAAACAAACAGACACTTTTGGTAAATTTTAGAAATTAGTAATGTGCACACCAACAAGTTGAGTTTGTTACAAATAAAATTGTATCATTACCCAAATGCAACATCTATATCATTCTAGCGGTAGTAGTATGATTATCCCATGGACCGAAGAAACCCAATTCCAACATTTGGTTTCATGTTCCTCATACTATTGATGCAATGGATAAGGTAAAAATTGTTGAAATTCTTTGTGATTTGGTTGTATCAATTGTTTTAGAGGTGGTGGTTGAAAACATAGTGCAAGTAGTGATGAACAATCTAGCCAACAATGTGTCTTCCGGACAAATGTTGACGGAAGGTTTCCCACATTTTTTGCTACTTAACAATGTTTACTAAGAGGAAATTAGTGTGGCTCAAGCAACATACAAGAAGAGGTCTTTGATTATAATCTTACTTTTTTGGGTATGCCAAAGTTCAAATTTTTCATGCCTTTGCTTTTGACAATTATTATACTTCCAAGGTCAATGGAATGAAGAAGGATTATCATCATCATTATTGTAGTGGAAGTATTGCAAGGGATAAAAAAATACAAATGGGATGCTACAAAGTTCTCAAAACTCGTCATTCCCCTTTTTTTATTTTCATGGCCTTGCCAAAGAGGTTGCATGTAGGTAAAATGTAAGTATTTTTCTTGTTTTATGTCTATCTATGTTAGTTTTTATAAATGATACTAATTAATTGTTTGACCTTTATTTTGTAGCTCATATATTGTTTCAAAGAAACCATGTATTAGTTTTGCCTTGTTTTTTGCTAGTTGCTTTGAACTTTATATTTTGATATTGTGAGGTCAACCCTTAGGTCCAAATCCATGACTATATGATGTTGATCTATGGGTGTGATGTTATATGAAATTATTGTTTGATGATGTGTGATTATGTTGATTATGCATATTTTGATGATGAATGTCATTATGCATGCTTATACGTTAATATGTGTCATGTGGTATATGTGAATTTAAATGTATCGTGTCAATGGTTTTGCCAACAATGATGCCTCATGACATGAATTATGGTGGTACTAGTTTTTATGCATACTTGATTGTGATATGTTTGATGTGATTATGATATATGTGATGTCATATGGCATGGATGTAGTGACTCATCAAAGCATGGTTTCTATTGATTTTGGTTATTCTATGATTTTTGTTGACATCCACTTTCAGTGAATGCAAGAATAACAAAGTTATGTAATGCTGCTTGTGAAAGAATGGTATCACATAATTGGTTGATAATTTCAGTGTCTAGTAATATTGGAGCAAAGTTGTCTTTAGTGAAATCTTTGTAAAGATTTTCTAATCTACTTTATGAACATTCTTACCTTTTGAAGAATTTTCTTTTATGTTATTCTTATCACCTTATTGGATTCTTGCATATTGTTTTTTTTTGCACTAAAAATTCTAGTTTTGTATGGTCATTGATGCTACAATGGGAAGCATGCTAAAAACAACTTTATTGTTTTTCCTTAAAAATTTCCTAGAAGATAGATATTGATCTCAAGATAATTATTTTACTCTATGGAAAGTTTTGATTCAGTCTCTAAAAAATCCTTTTTGATGACCTCGTTATTTCTACCAAAAATAAAAAGTTGTCATATTCAATTGAAATTCTGCATGGAGACCTTTTTTAATGATTCTAAAAACTTATTGTGTTGTCAATTGTAAATACATATGGATTTTTTGTTGAAGGTGTAGATTAAGAAGAAACATTTTCTCCTATTGAAAATATTAGCATGATCAAATTGTTAATTATAATTTGCAGTGCATTTGAGTTGGGGTCTACATCAAATCACGTTTCTTAGTACCTTTCTCAATGACATTCTTGATGAAATCATCATGCAACAAGCAAAAGTTTTTATGAAAAGTGGCAAGGAGAATTACGCTTTTTGGCTAAGAATGTGTGTATGGGTTGAAGAAGGCTCCCTAATCATGGTATTCTCTTATTGATGAATACTACAACTACATGGATAACATTGAAAAATAAGGGATTATAATAAAGATCTAGGTTATTTGTCCATTGTTACATCTGGAAATTTTTCTCTAAATCCATGCAGTGAGAACGACGTTTGGACTCCGTTTGCATGAAAATGTTCAACACTTGTGAATGGAATGTTTAAACTAGTGCTAAATCCATGTGCTCAAGCATTTAACATTTTGACAAGTATGACTTGGAAAGCCAAGAGGTGAAATGGTACTCTAGGATTCCCTCATCATTAGGACTAAGGGCTTATATCTACAAATATTAGAAAGTAAATAACGATATTAGTTCAGTACAATTTTTTCTAGGTAATATATCTCGAGGAAAATCCCAGGGCACTTCTCCTCATTCTAAACATGGTAATGATATCCAAGGTAAACCCCAAATTTTCCATGGCACAAGGCCATGTTTACAACTAGGCTCAAAGATATTACAACGATATACTCATTATGAGCTCAATATGTCACATATGGAAATATAACCTGGGTGGGGAGGATAATATTGCATCCCAAAATTGCTCAAACTTGACCCAACTGACAGTAGTTGCATATAGTGTAATATAGGCCAAAATAAGTCATTTTAATTATTTAAAACAATTCAAATGGACACAAAATATAAGTATGACGGTAAGGTTTTATTGGTTTTAGGATAATGAAGGAAAATTTTTGGGAAATCAAGTTAGAAAAAGGAGAGATGAGATTGTGTTGTAGGCATGTTTAAAACAGTAACAAGGAAAATTCTAGGGATCCACACTAATATTGAAGCTTAGAAGCTTTGACAAATCTTACTAATTCTAAAAATTCTAAGTATAAATGTTTAGCACTATTTAAAACACATTTCAAATTTCTAAGGATTTTATATCATTTCTAGAAAAAAATGGTGGTTTTTTGTATAAAATAATTTTATGTGACATAAATTGGGAGAGTTGTTTTTGCATAATGATGGAAATTGGCATTGGTTTTTGAAAAAAATTGAAAATTAGCCAAATGATGAAACTTAGCCCCTAAAATTTTCCATGTGACGGATAAATTCAAGGAATTCTGTTGCATTGAACATTTCTCTAATATTAAAATAACTTTTGAACCCGAATGATTCACATAAGATGCATTTTTTGTTTTCCTTCATATAATCCAATTAATTTGTGTTATTTCAATACTTGTAAATACAATTGTGGGTGTAAAATCAAATTATTTAATTGTAGGTGTTGTTTTTAATAAATGGGTCTTTTGCATATTAAAACTATTTGATATCTTAGTAGTTTCTCTATATGAGGACGTTGTAAAATGAGATTGAATATGAATTAATTCATTTACCTTTATCTTTGATTAGAATTAATGTGTGTTGTTTCCAAGTGTTAATTTTTCTCAATGACAAGCATGATGGTGATAATGGGTTTTCTATGGAAGGGTAGGTTGAAAGGTTTTGTTTTCTAGGGTTGGGTATGGTTGTGTAGGGTAGGGAAAGGTAGGTATTATAGGGTAGGGTAGGGTATTTCAATAAACATCTGCAGGTGTGGTTGCAATTTAGAAATGTTGGAAACTGGTAAGGAAAGTCCATATGAGTGACAAATTGTGATAATAACTCACACATTAGAACTATATTTCAATCTATCCATAGAAAGGAGTTGCCTCCCACATATTTCAAAATGAAACATATGTATTGGATAACAGGGAAAACTAGTAGGGTTAATAAATATTCATGAGATATTTATCCCTTAAGATAATCCAATGTTGCATGGTTATCGAGTTGAATTGACAGTTTTAATTTAAATAAAATGTTTTTAATGCATGCAGATTTTGGAGCATGAGGACATAACCTAAGGTCTAAATTTAGATCTACAAGATTGTCTTTTTTTTTTAACTGAAACAAAAGTTTGTATTCATTAAAATATGGTTGCATTGAAGCTAGCAGTAGTTACAATCAAAATATTCCATATATTGTTCCAAAACTAAACATAGTTCTAATATAATTACTGTTGGTGCAATTATTTGCATAATATATTACCAAACATAAATTATCAACCGAGATTCGTAACCAGTAGAGTTGATGCACTATATGTGCTGATAACAAATAGGTTCCTATGTCTGATGAGTATAGCTCAATCAAGAAACAATTAATGACATAGAACTCTTTTTCACACTTTTCAAATAACATTCTCCACTCATTTCAAAATTCAGAAAGCAAAACTTGCAAACAAAATCCTAACAATCATGCATCCAAAAGATCTTGCTCAGATAATAACTTGTCCATTTACAAGCTCATGAAATGGAAAGATGGACTTTGAATTAGTTATCTGTAGCTGTTACTCTTAACAACAACTGGCAAGCAAATCTGGGCACACTTCAACAATACCAATCCAAACTTAGAAAAGAAAACTAATAACAAAACTTCTCAAGCAAACTATGAATCGAAAGGTTCTTTCTTAGGTGACAAATCTGTTCATTAGAGGCTCATGAAATGAAGAGATGAATTCAGATCTTGTTCCCTATAGCAATTAAAATAGCTAACACTCTACATATGCTCAAAGGAAAACATCAATCAATGCTAGAGGAAATCACATGTGAAGGAAGACACTCCACTTTAGGAACATGCAAGGTGAGAGATGGAGGTCTTGATTGTGCATGTGTTTGCAAGGTGAAATCTGATTTAAATCTATGAAAGAAAGTTGAGTATGGTAGGATGCTCCATTACAGATTCATGTACAGTGAAAGATAGAGATCCAAACCATTCTTAGACATGCAAAATGGAAATGACATTATAACATTAAATCTACCAAATGATTGTCTACACACACATACAGGAATAACAAATATTCACTCAAAAATCTAAGTTGCACTCATAAATCCATATTACACTCCAAAAATGCTCACTCACTCACTCACAATTGCCACACATCTTTATTGTATTTTGTCAAATGTTTATTGAAGCAAAACAGAAATAAAGTTAGATGTTTATGATCAAAACAAAAATGATTTATCCACTCACAAACTAGAATTATATATACAGTAAATACAAAGAAGCTTACCCTCGTTGGGTCGGTGGACCCTTGCCGTACCAACAAGGTAGCTTTAAAAGAAACTTACAGAACGAAAGGTCGGATAACACGCATCAATTCCATAAACTGCAATTTATATCATTACTTGAGAAAAATAGAGGTACAATCCATGGTCTTCAAGAATCAACCCCACAACATAACAATTCCTCTTTCTTCAAGAACTAATCTTGTAGAATAATAATTCCTCCCTACTCATACCTATGAGCTCTTATTTATACATAAAATCCATGGAAGAATGGATGAAACTGAATCCCCAAGCTAAGAAAATAATTTTTACAATTTTAGGATAAATCCCAAAAATTTGTGTTTTTTAACAATTTGGGTAGATTCGTGTTAGTCCCCCACCCATATCTCCCAAACCAAATATAATTTTGAAAAACTACTCACGCATTACTCAATTTTCCATGTTTTGGAAAAAACCCATATATTATAATTTCTAGATTTGATACCATGTGCATGAAAATCGAGGTGCAAGTTGGCAGTTTGAGTTTTTTGCTAATTTTGGCAGAATCATTCCCCCTGAGTTGGAGGTCAACACATGAAAGCTGGGTGAATTCTGACCCACGTTTCCACATGAAAACATCGCTCTGGACAAAACCCATGAGCCTGATTTTCTTCTAGAAACATTCAAAAATTTTGAATTATGTCTAGTATCGGATTAGTACAGGCTGGTACCAGAATAGGTGGAGCCTTGGTACCAGAATAGATTGGGTACTGGATCATGCTGCTTAAGAGTCAAAGTGATTAGGATCATACAAAATCAACCATTTTAATCGAATTAACTCAAGAAAATTAAACAAAACATGCCTTAATCATAAGTTACCTCTTATGCACATGAACACGGTCATCAAGTGTATTTATGGATGAAACAATCAATTATATACACATAGAATAGGTAGAATAGGCTCGAATAGAGGGTAATATAGGGCATTAGAAGTGTCAAAATTGAGACTCAACAACTACATAAACTCCAAAGCCTTCTCTATATAGGAATTCCAAGTATTTATGTTGCTGACTTGCTTGACAAATTTACCCAAAAAAATTACAACTCTAAAAAAAATATAGATCCATTTACAAAGGTACACTATCTTCATATTCCTACCCCTCAACTAAATGAGGGGAGCCTATTTCCTCAGCCTCCATAGGATCATGATTATGACCCACAATTTTGTATTCCCTTAAATATGCTTGTAGTGGATTCTAGAAACCATGATTGTTGGATATGAGAGGGAGAGAGAATCCAAACATTGAGGGATAACTAGAGAATGGAGCCTATTGCATTCAAATTCTAAAGAGTTTATCTTTTGTTTATGGAGAATAAGGAGATTAATTATTTTGGTCATATTTTTGATACTATCCTAGTCCAACTCTGAGATTTTCGAGGAAATGTACATGAGGGAAACTACTACTGACCTGTGTAATTTCTTCATGTCTGTGAAGAATTTGACGAATTTCCTTCCAATATGGGTTATCCATGTCTGATTCCAATGGACGTTGCATAGTGAAAATTAAAGAAGTGATACCATTCTAAACAATCCCTGGGAAGCGATTACCAAGTCCAATTTTATAAAAAAACTAACAAAAATAAAGGAATATGATCATGTCTAAACCAGTCTGGATCATAAGAAACACCAAGAGAAACTGATACTAGAAAAATAAATTGATAGACCAATGGTTTCCTAGACTAAGCAGAAGATATTGACGATGTTGAAGTTGCAACATAACCTGAAACCACCACCCATGAATGCACTTGCACAACTCCACCTGAAGACACACTTATCTTGCACTAGAGTCCTTCACACTTTCTCAAGTCCTAACCAACCTCATTATAAAATAGCCCATTCCCAATCCACAATTTACAGATTAAATATTCCACAACAAAATCCTTATCACTCATCTTTATCAATGATGTCTCACATATCAACAGAGGTTCATGCATGATGCATTGAATAGCCTAGGTATTACTCATACAAAGCTAATGTGAAAATTGCAGAGGCCACCTGTCATCCTTCCCTCGATGCATCCAACTGTGAAGTAAAATTGAATGCAATTTAATGGTAAGTATGAAAAATCATTAAGGTATGGGGTTAAGGTTTCACACCCTATTTTTTATTAATGACCCGGGGATTAGGGAGGAGTCCACCTTGTCCCAGTGATTTTCCTCGCCATTGAGCTCTCTTTTTATGTGAAAAAATGAGACTTGATTGAATAGGGGAGAATTTTAGTTATCCTTGAGATGAGATTGATTTTTTCCCCATCAATTCTTTATCTATCATGTCTTTGATAACCAACATATATTCCCCCGTAGTGATTAATTCTTTGAAACCTTCTTCCTTTGCAATGCAAAAACCCCTCCATAATGAATAGGCCTTGTCAAGATTTTTTTAAACATTTCCAAGCCCGCAAGTGTAATAAACAATCATATTTCCTTTGGGATCACAGAGAGTCCCCCTCACACCTGCAACCCCTTCGTTGTTCTTGGAAGCACCATCAAAGAAAAGAGTGTTCAAATGTTTTTGCACCCTCTAGGACAAAAAATCAGAAGGGTGTTTCCTAATCATACAATGAGGAAGGGCGATCACTCTCTTTTCTATTAGAGATTCTAACATGATCCAATTTGAATTTCAATAGCCAAGCTTTTTTCAAATTGTCTAGCACTTGATCCTATGTTTTAATTATTGTTTGCAAATGCTCAAAGAGAAGAGAAATAACATTTAAAGTAGTTTGTATTGGTTGGAACCTTCCATTATTGAAATTTCATTTATTTCAAGCAAGCCAAACTTTCCAACAAAGGAACTTCAACAATGCTTCCCAGACCCTCTTGAAAATTGGTTTCTACTTAAATATATCTGTGTACATAATACCCCATTGCGTGAAGAACTCCTTGTAGGATTGTGTCCAGTACCCAATTTGATGAGATATACATGCCAATGCACCAAGATCCAAGATCCAACAGAAAACATTTATCTTAAGTGACCCATCATTGTTCCAAATATTCTTCCAAAGTATTTAACACTGATGTAGATTTGTTTCCTCCAACATGAGATGATATCCATCACTCACTAAGAAGAGGCATCCCCCCATCCCCTTCTATCTTTCTCGAATCTGTTCCATGGAGCACAAATCAACAATGTCTAAGATAAGGAGTGGGAAAGAGGAATTAGAGGTTCTTGAGGGAATCCAAATCTCCATCCTAACCAATTTCTAGAAACCTCATCCCATTCAGAAATGTCATTGATGGAATGGATATATTTATTATACATCCATGCTTGAAGAGGAACAATATCCTCTTAGGTAGACATCTTCTTCCTTCCATATATGTTATCCTCTCAAATTTTAACATATTTTTCCCAATCACATTGATCTAAGTGAGATTCTCTTGAATAACTGGGATGGCAGGATTTATCCCCCATTGCCACTTTCATCATTGTTGGGTCTCTAATTCCTAGTTTACCTCTATATTTTGGATTCTTGATCGCTTTCTAGTTTATGAGATGATATTTCTTTTAATTTTCCCCCTATCCATAGGAATTTCCAAACGTTCATCGAAATTTGGCTCATGATGATTCATGGAGTCAGTAGGGTTGAACATTGGTAGAGTGGCAAGGACGAGAGGATGGCCTTGATGAGAACAACACGTCCAGTGGGGTTGAGCCACTGGGAACCCCATTGCACAATTTTGAGCTTAATATTTTCCACAATATTGTTCCAAGCCTACAAAGTGGTGCTTCTCAAGGATATTGGGATCCCAAGATATCAAAATGGAGACCAATTTTTTGCAAGGGGAAGTTGGAAGAGTCTAGATATTGAATGCATCACCTATGAGTTAGAATTCCATCCATATATTTGACACTTACTTCTATTTATTTCTCTTCTATAGGCATCCAAGAAAGAGTCCAAAACATGATTGAAACTTGAAGTAATGGTTAGACAGGATCCAACAACCAACAATGTATCATCAGGGAATTATGAATGGTTAAGACTTTTTATGCCTCTAACAATCCAAATTCCTGGAAGATTACTAGTGGCCCTTTCAAATTCCACTTTCCGTTGAGTGAGTCATCCATAATGATAAATAAAATGGGAGACATAGGGAAACCTTGCCGCAATCCCCTACTGCTTTGAAAGAAGGATGTGGTTCAACCATTAATGAGAGGGGTTGTCCATGAGCATGAGTTGATGCAAGAAGTTATTCACTGAAAAAAGGTAGAGAAGAAACCAAACATGTATAGTACCTTAAATAGGAATGAGTTCCTGACACGATCAAAGGAATTGTCCATATCCAACTTAATAATCATACCTTTCTCCCTTACTCCTAGGTTGGATTGAATGGATTCCTTTACTAGAAAAGTTTTGTTAATAATCTATATATTATGCATAAAACCTCCTTGGTTATTAGAAAAAAAATTCTAAGACAGACAACAATAATATTGGTCAAAATTTTATATGAGTTACAAAGGGAGATGGACCTAAATCTTGCAAAAGAAGAGGGATTTTCTTCTTTGGGAATTAGAGCCAAGAATGAGGAGTTCATATTTTCAACTAGTTTACATAAGCTATGATCATATTTGATAATTATTCTTAAGTCATGTTTAATAAGATCCTTGAAATTATATCTAAAATAAGGATATGGAAAAGTCATCGGCACTCGGGGCTTTGCCTAGCTCTAAGGTCCAAGTCAGAAACTTGATTTATGCTCATCGATGGGCCAAACCAATTCTTGATTTTCTTCACTTAATATTATTTTTGAGATGTGCTCCAACCTCTCTTCAACCTTCCTATAAACAGATTCATTTTGTTGAGAGTAGAGAGAACTATCATTTGGATGCCTCCTTAATGGCTTCAAAATCAAACATTTTAGAGCCATCCTTCAAGAAAATTTACTTCACATTGTTCCTTGATAAATGATCCCTTGCTTTCTTATGGAAGAAATTGGTGTTCATGTCTCCTACCTTGAGCCAAAGCCTCCAAGATTTGAGGTGAAAATGCTCTTCCTCTTTCCTCATTACCCATTGGAGCTAATTTTTTATCATAACTTCCTCCTCCTATATTTGCAGCATAATCTCTTCTCTTTCCATTTTTTATTGCAATTATTCAAGATTGGAGTGCATATTTTCTTTTTCAACAAAGGGTGACAAGAAAGACTCTTTTTCCCATTCCTTTAAGGATTTTTTTACTATCTTGATTTTATGCTCCCATATATACAATGGAGTTCAATGTATCCAAGTGTCCCAAGGTTGGTGAATTCTATCAGCAACATCCTGAGAATTGAGCCAAAGCAGATCAAATATAAAGGCTAAAGGACCATAGTCGGGGACTTTTGAAAATGGAGTGATATAGGATTATGGTATGAAGTAATATTTGGAAAATTCTTGGATTTAAAAGTTTGATCTTTCATTAGGAGACTGTTATGAACCAGAGATATGTCAATTCGGGTTGCAATATGACTGAGGCCTGATCCTTTGTTGGTCCAAGTATACTTTCCTTTAATGGGTTTGATATCCAATAGATCCCAATCCACATTCAAATTCTACCGAAAGGGATCTCTGACAAATATTCCTCCCCTTTTCTCTGAGCTATGTATGATGGCATTAAAATCACCAACAATAATGCAATACATTAAGAATTCTAGTCTCCTAGAGTAGGAGTATAATTGGAATTTATAATTTGATTATATATTTGACTGCAACTGCTTATGGGTCGATGCCTAACCCCTGCAATTCCATGGGACTAAAATCATCATTTCAATAAAAATTTAATGGAACTCCCTTTATAGGGTTCAATATTTCCTGCAGCTTTTGGAGGTTTGGAACCACCTCCCAACATTTTCAGAAGGGTTTGTTGAGATCCCATCATAATGTTTTTGTTTTATTTCTCCTCCCTCAAGGTGAAAGCTGCCTCTCTCCCTAAATTGTGTTGCAGTTTCTCCTCTGAAGCCCTAACACCTAGCTCCTCTTCCATTGAGGCCTCGATCTCTACTTCCTTGAAAATTTCCACTTCTTCCATGCCCACAGATGGTTTTTCCATTTCTTCCACGCCAATAGAGGGTTTTTCCTCAATCGTTTGTGGGTATGTCTCTAATATTTTACCAAAATATTCCTAAGGTTATTCCAACTTCTCATCGACTCTTTATTCATGAATATATTCAAGGCTTTGGACCAAATGAGTCTCCCTAGAAGTTCCATATCTCTTAGATTCTTGTAATTTTTTTTGTTGTGGCTAATTTGAAGGTTCTAAATATTATTGGGTGAGGGAACCAAAGATATTATTTTTAAGAAAGGCATCAACACTCTTTGAGGTGGCTAGTGATCTACGAGTGTTTGAAGAATATCCCTTTACAAAAATGGAACCCCTTGAAGTTTTTTGTAACGCCTCGTTGTTACGACTACAAGCGACTCGACGCAAAAGCGATTTTTTTGTTTGTTTTATTTAAACGGGAAGGAAACAACGAAAACAGTTAAAAACACAACACGATGATGAACACAATGCACGCATATAAGGAAATAGACAACAACAAGTTAGCATACTAGCACATCATGCAACTGGATGAAACATGCGACACAAGGACAATAAAAACGACTACCCGCCTAACACAAGCAAGACAATGCCTACAATCTAAAGGACAACATCCACAATCCCGACACAACGAACTCGACAACCAGTAAATAGAAACCTCTACGATGCGCAAAGCCCAATGCATTAAAGCGTTACAAAACCAAGTACCAACATCAATTACAACAAACAAACGCCCACATCGGGAAGCACAAACTCCAGTCAGGTTATCGTTCGCATCTATCCATCATGGCTCGCAACGATCCCCTCATCAGGAATCATGTCGTCACCAGGCGATAGGCGTGACAGTAACCTTGGTGCAACATAACATATCTAGGAAATAACCCAAGAAAAATCCAACGTGATAGGAGACTGAATTAACTGACAAGAAGACTATACCCATGCACCCAAGCAACAAGTCGACAAGACGCAAGATGACATCACTTAAATTAAATTGTGCAAGCTATTAATCGACTTTGCCAACAAACCATAAAACATTATTTGTTAAGCATGATGTCTAAGTGTGAAGGAGTGAACTATTATAAAAGTTACTATTATCATAAATGTGACCATAAACGTGAACATAAATGTGAACTATTATAAATGTTACTATTATCATAAATGTGACCATAAATGTGAACTATTATAAATGTTACTATTATCATAAATGTGACTATATATGTGAACTATCGTAAATGTTATCATCAATGTTAGCTATTATATCTAACAATGATATCGTTGTCCCATAATAATATTTTGGTCCATTAATATTCGTTGTCTATACAAAATAGAAGTTAATAATGATATGATTAACACTAATGATATATAATAATGACATTGTTGTCTAAATTTAGTGTTATCCCTTTATGAGAACGTTGTCTAACAAAATAATTAACAATCAAAAAGGAAATTAGCAAGGAATTAGATTATGTATCATTGTCATGAATAATTATTGTATTAACCCGTTGTCTATTGAATATTTACTGTCATACAACATATTTAAAATCAGATGTATAAAGTTGTTGTCATTCAAACGTATGTATTCGTTGTCTAAGAAATATTGAATATTATTGTATCCAGTCCATTCTAAAATCGCTAATTAACAAATATACTATCTAAACCCAATAAAGTCATTGCCTATGAGTACATTATGTGGCAGTCTATTAATATATGACATGTTGCCTATCCAAATATGGTGTTGTTGTCTATTCGAAAGGTATGGTGTTGCAGACTAGTAAATGCATGATATTGTGAAGTTAATTATGATATTCAACTCGTTGTTAGACACAACATCGATTGCAATGTTGTCTTTTACCTGTTAAAAATGCTGCCATTTACATGTAAACGTTGTCTATCATAAATAAAAGCATTGGCAATCATTCCACTGACTATGCAAATTAAAATTTATGTTACCAATGCGATGAGATAGCAGGTAAGGGAAAATAATATCCATAACCATAATGTTGTGTTAACCAGGGTGAAAATAGCTATGTACAATGCCAGGGCGCTACCTGTGTTGGGAAAATCGCCATGAGATTCGTTGTGTAATTACATTTCAAGAGAATTTAAACTCTATAAAAATTTCCATCTCAACCAGAAAATTTAGAAGTGTAGTTATATTGAAAAGGGGATTTAAAACTCAATAAAAAATTCATCTCTACCAGGCAAAATCGCTATCAAGATTCGCTGTAAAGAAATGGGAATTATGTAACAATGAAGACACATCCAAAAATGCAGACATATCATTAAAAACGTAGAGATTATTGAGGCGATTCGCTGGGAGAAATAAATTAAAAAAAACGCAGAGGTGATATTAAAAACACAGAGATTATTAAGGTTGTTCGCAGGGAAAAATAAATAAACCAATACACAGAGGTGATATTATAATATTTACTTATTCGTCGAAAATTTAACTGAACTCTATGGCACCTAAGAGGTCCATGTTTAAGGAATTCATCAAAATGACTGCGTAACTCTGAGAGATCAGGCTCTCTTCATGGACAAGATGCAAAGATATTTCTATTGTCTATTTTGAGATCTACATTCTTACGATAAATATGCATTAATACTTGTTTCCATTCAATCGTGATTTGGATAAACAACACCACTGCCTAGAAGATCCAAGGTGCAACAGGGTTCCACAAACAATAACTGGAATGACAGTTCTTTTATGAAATATCCATTTGAAAAAGGGAACAACAAAGACTCGGTTGGAATTATAAATTATAAAGCCTCCACAAGTCCAGAGAAGTAACGACACTGGAAATAGATGGAATCAAAACAAAGATTTATAAATATAGATTTAGGAAACCCTTATACATTCAAAAGTAGTTAAGTGATGATATACTTATTTTAGTTAAGCTAATGGTGTATACAAGTAATCCCTTGAAAAACTAAGTTAATCCCTTGAAAAAAGGGAGAAGAAAAGAAAAACATTCAAGGAGGCGGAGATACTCGTTCACAAGGAAGGCACAAAGATTAGAGATTAATCATAAGAGAAAAGCATAGAGATAAGTAAGGGATAGACAGTTGGGCAAAATTTATCCTTCACTTATTATCCATGCACAGGAAAGCATGTCATTTGAATATATAGGTATTTAAACACCAGAGTGACGATCGTTGATTCGGCTCCTGGCCGATTGCTCAGGCACAGACTAATAACTTAAGGGATAAGGGACAGTGGATAAAACTCAATTTTTCTTCGTATTAATCTATAAAAACAAACGCAGAGAAGTCATTGCAATCATAGGTTGGGTTCTCCATGGGAAATCAATTCAGAATACAACGAGCAAGGGGGTATTACAAATACCATAGGAAAGCAGGTGCAAGAAAGCTCATGGCAATGAAATCTTCAACCGAGCACAGAAAAATAACATGTGTAAATTAAATTTCATTGCAAGTAACAACTTTAACATGCATACCTTAGCCAAACACGAATGCTCCGAAGTTGTTGTCTAGTGCGTGCTCCATCCAACTCCCGCTTGCCAACTGATGTGACATCACCGATACCTCCCAACCATCGTTAGGGGTACTCTTCTTCCCCCCTGAGACCCCCGAGCCACAAATGGTCCACACACATAATACTAGAGAATGCTAGCACCCATCTTGCCTTGCAAGGTCGAGCTACCACTCGTTACTCGAGCTGGGTGTCCCAACTCCCACTAGAGAAAGTTCAGTCAAGGTAAAATTCAGCAGCATAACGTTACTAAAAAAGATGGGATCTATACTCCTCCTCCTCCATCTTTTTTATAGAATTTTTTAAGTAATACATTTCCCAAATTCTCATTAAATTCCTTTTTCAGTTAATTAATTTCGAGAAAACCTCTCCCATACACATGTCACCCATCCCCTAGTTGCACCAGAAAATCAATTTTATTAATTAATTAAATATTCATATTTCCCTCACCCACCTAAAAGCATTCCTAAAAACCCTCCTTGGTGTCCCAATATTCCCTTACAAAACTTAAATGACTTACGCCTTACTTAATTCCTAGTTGAGTTCATAAATAACAAGTTCCCAAGGCAAGATTCCTTACTAAGTTAGACATTCATCTTTTTCTTTACGTTTCCCCTTTTCTTTAAGTTTCCCCTTTTTCTTTAAGTTTCCTATTTCTTTTAAGTTTCCCTCTTTTTCCTTTTTAACTAATTTTTTTTTTTTAGCAAGTGTAGATAAAACAACCATTTCCCTTTTTAAAATTTTAATCGTCCTTTATAATTTTGAATTTAATAAATAAATTTGAATTTCGTACCCCCCTTCTTCTTACATGTTTATATATTATTATTATTTTGACCACATGTTCTACTTAGACCTAAGTTTTAATTTCACTAGGTTGGGCAACATTTTTATTAGGGAAAATTGTTTTTAAATCTTACTTATCACATCTTTCATTTTAAGGCCGACTAGGTTTATTTACTTACCAGTTAAAATTGCGACGTGCCCTTTAGGATGCACTAGGTGCTCCAAGGGTGCCACTCGCCTCTTTATGTTTTTCTTGCAAAACGTGCCCTTCAAGACGCACTACATGCTCCAAGAGTGCCACTCGCCTCTTGACTGACGTTGGTAGACATCAAACCCCTGGATTCAATACTCCGCTAGGTGATCTTGTGGGAGACTAAGGGCCTCTAAGGAATAAGGTCCCTACCTTATTGTGCTCCCCTTAGAATCATCGTGAGCGACTGTCACAGTCTTCCCCCATGACATCGTGGGTCTTCTCAAACTAGGTAATCATTAACCTATAGTTCGAGCCACGGTAGGAGAGCTAGTAGGTTGTGGCAGGGTTGCTGCCACACCTCTCCCTCAAAGTCTCTGGTTGTCTTGTGTGACCCCTCTACTCCACATGTGAGTATGGTCTGCAAGCTATCGTCAGCCTGCATCCATCAACGAATCATGTAAGTAATAATAATCAATCATCATAACATCTAATCATATGTACATATGTCACATCAACAACATTCAAACCCAAGAATCCACTCCCTGACTCGATCCGCAGTCCAAGGGGTATCATCGATGCCTCTACATCCTCAATGTCCAAAGTCCTGCACACTCAAGAGAACCCAGTCAATAGCACCTATATACGTAAATACAACAAAATAACATATCATCAAATCCATCATATCTCATAATCATAATCGAAATGACCAATAGTATAATAACCTGGATCACTTGCAAGCAAGTGTCCTCAAAGAATAAGTTCGCTCAAGGCGCGCAAGAGAGAGATGTTACATTTTTCTCGTGGATAAGGAAGATTTTCTCATGGATGAGGATGTACAATACCATGACAAATCCTAGTATATGGCTCGCAAGGGGTTAATAGTAGAACCCAATTTCCTTGTCATGGATTTCCATTGTTCTTCTTTCCCCGAGGCAAGGGCCTATTGGTTTTCTGATTTTTTGCAATTTTTAGTGAAATGGTCATACTCATGGTAGGATTTACACTTAAAGGGAATTTTTTCATAGTTGAGTTGTTGAATATGCTACCAATTTCATAGTGATATCAAGATCTCTTCTGTGAGACCTTTTTCCAGGTTGACCTTGACACATATCCTAGCATAGGAGAACATGTTTTCCTTTGGCTCCACCCTATCTATGTATTTTCCCAGAGTGTTATCAATTCAATGAAGGGCATCATCACTCCAATAATGGAGTGGAATATACAGGAGGTAATGTTATAACCTTAGAGGTTTCCCCAGTATGGTCGTCAGTTCTGCTAGCGAGAAAACCCCCCTGATGGCTACACCAGGGTTTACAATGTAGGAAGATAAATAACCGTTTAAAAGTATCCTACTTCTCTAAATACCCAAAACATATCCCAGACTCATGTAAGAAAATAAAAATGAGAAGGATCAGGTAATTGTACCTTTACTCCACACCCGGTGACAATCCTCTAGCGCTTGAAGGCTTCGCTGACTACAAACCTCCTCCCAAGGCTGGCTTACATTCAAAGAAAAACAAACAGAAAGCTACAAGCATATATTTCATACATAAATAAGGTTTAGATGTTAGAATAAAAACATAAAACAAATACAAACATTTGACACATCATGTTTTGGGACAGGAAAAGTACTTATTTTATTGATAATACAATGATCACTTACAACCAAAGTCGGCTACTGCTCCACGAACTTGGTCTAGGATCCACTTTACCAAGCTCCAAGTGCACCTCCAATAAGATTCTCCTCTCAACCTTCTTCTTGGGAAGTATAATTGGTTTATGATGGAGGAAGGAAGGCAAATGGGGGAATTATGAGGGAATTCTCACAAAAGGGTTGCAAATACTTGGGGTAAGGAGGGAATGTGAAACGAACAGAGTTTCACTATTCTTATGTCTAGATATGCAATGAGATCCCAACACCTCCTTTTATATGGGAAAATGATGGTTATTCAGTTGGGTGACGGGATATAGGTGGTGAATTAGTTGGGAAACTACCCAATAACCTGTAATCTCAATGAATTCCTTGCAACTTTTGCAAGTATACGCGGGTTGTGGTGGTGCAGCATGCATATGCACATGAGCTATAGTGGTGCAACAAGCGTATGTACGCGGGAAGTAGTGGAGCAGGGCACGTACATCTTCAAAAAATTGGTTTTTTAAAAGAGCAACTCAGTGATGGCTTGGCAAAAAATGCAAGTAAGAGAGCTAAATGCCAGGTATGCATATGTAGAACAATTTAGGGTTATAACAGATGCCCCCTAATGTGTGAGGTCAGAAGAGCATTTGATGGCCGAAATACATTACAAAATCTTCAAAGAAAAACATATATGTGGTTGGATCAGCTCAAGCAGGTTAAGAACATTTATGAGAAGAGGATTTCATGGAGGCAGTTCAAAGAGTATTTTCAGAATAAATACTTTCCATAAAAATATCATGACAAGAATATGTAAGTGTTATTTGAACTCAAACTCAAAAGAATGAAAATGGATGAGTATGAGAGGAGATTCCTTGAATTGTTGAGGTATGTTTTCTTCATAAAGGATGAGAAGGTAAAAATCCAAATATTTTTGAGTGGGATACCTTATTTCTATATTGATAAAATTCATTTTGATGAGCCCAAGACTTTGGAAGAAGCCATAATAAAATATAAGTATCTTTTTGAAAAGAGAAAAGGAAGAATTTTTTTTCAAAAGGCTTGGGATGATAAGAAGAAAGGAAAGATGGAGAAAAGAAACAGAGGGTATAAACCACCATTTTTTAGAAACAATTTTCAAGGACAATTATCACAAATTAAGCCTAGGATGATACAATCTTTGGGGAAAAGGCCAAGACAACAGTCCATAAAATGTTGCGGATGTGAGGGAGACCACCTGTATAGAGATTTCCCTCAAAAAGGAGAAAGGATGAGGATTTTTCACAATATCCAAAAGGCTAAGATAATTGGACATGGGAAAAATCATGCCAAGGATTTAAGTAGCCTTGGACAATAGGCAAGTGGAATACCAATATCCCATGATTGAAGTAGAAGGTAAGATTCATAATCATCCCATGGCCATTTTAATTAATTATGGAGCTAGCCATAGTTACATATATCCTAATCTCATTGAGATATTTCATTTGCAAAGAAGAAAAGATGGGAAATATTGGTTGTTTTAGCTATCCACGAGAGCTAAAAGAAAGATCAATGAGTTGATTAAGGATTTTCCAATCGACATGAATGGACTCAGTACAAAGGCAGATTTGAATGTCATACATTTGTGTTCATATGATTGTTTAATTGGTATGGATTGGTTGGACAAGCATCATGTTGTTCTATATTTCTACAACAAGGTATTCACTTTTCTTGATGAGAAATGACGCAAGGAAACATTTAGGGGACTCCAAGGCATGTATCTATCAGAGAAATTTCATCCATGCAGTTGAAAAATAATTTTAGGAAAGGATGCCAAGTATATGAAACCCATGTGGAAGAGGAAACTAAGGATAAAATTCCAAGTATTGAAGACCATCCAATATTAAAAGATTTTGTGGATGTATTTGGGGAGATACAATGGTTTCCACCAAAGAGAGACATTGTTTTCTCCATTAATTTGGTGCCAAGTGTTGCCCTGGTGTCCAAGACTCCTTATAGGATGAGCACACTAGAGTTGAAGGAATTATAAATGCATGTTGAAGAACTTTTGAAGAAGGGGTATATATACCCAAGTGTTTCACCTTGGGATGCCCTATTCCTTTTTTTTTTAAGAAGGATGGAACCTTAAGACTGTGCATTGATTTAAGACAGCTGAATCAACTTACCATAAAGAAAAAATATAATTTTCCAAGGATTGATTATCCATTTGGTAAGATAAAAGTTGCAAAGATATTTTCTAAGATTGACTTGAGGTCAGGCTATCATTAGTTTAGAATCAAAGAGGAGGCTATCAACAAGACATCATTCAAGACAAGATATGGACTTTATGAGTTTGTTGTGGTGTCATTTGGGCTATAAAATGCTCATGATGTCTTCATATGTCTAATGAATGGAGTGTTCATAGAATATATGGATAGGTTTGTGAATGTTTTATTGGATGATATACTCATCTACTCAAAGACAGAGGAGGAGCATGAGAAACACTTAAGGATGGCACTACAGGTATTGAGGGAGCATCAGTTTCATTCCAAGTTAAGAAAGTGCACTTTATGTCAAAGGAAGATCCATTATTTATTATTTAAAAGGAAGGGATAAAAGTTGATCTTCATAATATAGAATCCATTAGAGAATGGTCAGCACCAAACAATGTTATAGAGATCATATCATTCATGGGACTTGCAGGTTATTATAGAATATTCATTGAAGGATTTTAAAAGATTGCAAACCCAATTACTTATTTTCAAAAGAAGGGTGTGAAGTTTGAATGGACCCCTGAATGTGTAGAAAAATTTTAGCACTTGAAGAATATATTGACAAGTGCATCGGTATCGAAGATTATTGATCCATAAGAGAATTTAATTGTGTGCACTAATGTATTCAAGGAAGGGTTTGGTGAATTCCTTACACAAAATAAGCATGTGGTATGTTATGAGTTAAGGAAGTTAAAATAACGTGAGAGGAACTATCCAACAAGTGACTTATAGTTGGAAGCCATAGTTCATGCCTTAAATATGTGGAGGAATTATCTTATGGGAAAAATATTTGAGTTGAGGAAGGACCATAGTGGTATGAAATATTTATTTGGACAACCACCATTGAATGCTAGACAAGTTAGATGGTTGGAATTCCTTAGTGAATATGATTTTGTTATAAACCATATCAAAGGAAACAGAAATAAATTAGCTAATTCACTCAGCAAGAGAGTGCATGAGATGCATGTTATAGCCATTAGCATGTATAGGTTTGATTTAAAATAAATAATTTTAGAGGCCGCAAATTTAGATCAACGTTATTTGCAAGTAAAAGAAGCATTACAACAAGGTAATTTTCAGAAGAAAATTAAAGATTATGAGTTGAAAGAGGATGGATTCCTCGTGTATAGGGGAAAGGTATGTGCCAAAATCCAAAGAGCTAAAAAATATAGTTCTTAGAGAAATGCACATTGTGCCTTATGTTGGGTACCCAGGATATCATAAAATAATTGTAGTTGTAAGGGGCAAATACTTTTGGCTAGGAATGAAGAAATAGGTGGTTGATTACATAGACAAATTTCTAGAGTGTCAAAAGGTAAAGGTTGAGAAAAGACACCCAACTATATTGCTACATCAATTTCCCATTCCTTAGTGGAAGTGGGAAGTTTTTATGATTGATTTCATTATTAAAATTCTCAGGACTGTAAAATAGCATGATTTCATCATGGTAGTCATGGATAAAATAACTAAGGCTTCCCATTTTATTCATGTGAAGCTAACTCACAAGGCAGCCAACATTGCATAAATTTATATGAAAGAAATTGTCAGGCTACATGGTGTGCCGAAGGAAATTGTTTCTAATGGAGATCCCAAGTTCACATCAAAATTCTAGAAGGGGTTGTTTAAGGGATTTGGGGCTAATCTAAATTTCAATACATCATATCACCCAGAGTTAGATGGGAAAATAGAGAGGACTAGTAAGCTAATTGAATATATGTTGAGAATGTATGTAATGGACCAGCCTTCCAAGTGGGAAGATTTATTTCACTTGGTTGAATTCACTTACAATAATGGGTACTAGGAATCCTTGAAGATGGTCTCATTTGAAGCCTTGTATGGTAGAAAATTCAACATGCCTGTGAGCTAGGATTACCCAACGGACAGAGTAGTTATTGGGCAAAAGTTTTTAAGGGAGATGGAAGAATAGATGGTAAATATTAGCGAGAGTTTAAAGGTCACACACGACAGGAAAAAGAGTCATGCAAATAAAATTAGGACATACAGGGAATTCAAAGTGGGCAAGCATGTGTTTTTAAAAGTAAATGCTAAAAGGAGCTTGCTAAGATTGGGAAGTCGCCCAAACTTGGTAGTGATATATTGTTGTTCATTTGAAGTTTTAGAGAAATAGGCCCACTTGCATTAATGATTACATTACCTACATCCACGAGAATTCATATTGTGTTTATTATGGCTTTATTGAAGAAATATGTGTTTGATCCTAACCACGTGATTGATTGGAATGTGATCCAGGTGGAGCACGAAGGGGACTTTCAGTTGGAACCAATGTGCATCCTAGACCAGAAATTCATAGTGCTCAGGAACAAATCCATTGGCCTATTAAAGGTCCAGTGGACCTGCTACGATCCTGAAGATGCTATGTGTGAGCATGAGGAGACCATGCAAGAGGAGTACCAGAAAATTTTTGCAAATTTTGAAGAAACTTGAATGTCCATTTGTATATAAGTATGCAAGGCTCCATTTTAGAAGAAGGAGTTCCTAGAGCGACATCTCGGAGACTTCTTGTCTGACCTATTTTGGATCCCTGAAAAGGGAGTGATAACCTAAGGGGATACAATGCAAAGAAGGGAATACACTTCCTTGGGTTATGCAAGTTGTGAGGAATGAGAGATTGATGGTTGGAATTGTTGCAGAAGTTGTGAACTTGCAAAAGTTACAAGTACTATGATGTAAAATTTTGTACATGTATATTGGTATGGTGTTGTGCACCGAGGATAGTGCAAATTATAGGGGGATCTGAATGTAACATCATCTACTTTTAATCCCCAATTTGTGATGTATAATGTAAATATGATATATGGTTGTGAGCCAAGTGATGTAATATGTAAACATTATATATAAATAATAATAATAAAATAAAATGTAATGTTGGCTACAAATGGACATGAACAAAGTCAATAGGAATAAGTTTCCATGAGAGAGGGGGGTCTAAGGGGTCTAAGGGGGAATTATTCATGTGTCTTAAATCCCATTCCAATTCCTAATATTATTATTTTTGTGAGAACCTTCTATTTTCCTTTTGAGTGTATCAAAGCCCTAATCATTGAATACATGTAAGAGTGTTTGGTGAAAAGTCACTTCATGTAGTTATTGAGAGAATGGGGATAAGTACAATTAGCATTGGGGAATGTGAGAGTCAACATGCTTGGGTAAAAATCAAAAGTTGAATGGGTATTGTAGGTGGTTTTTACATGCATATTTTGGGACAACAAGAGGGTTTGAGTGTTGAAACTTGAAGACATCTATAGTGGGTTTTGTGGGAAAATTGTTGGAGTTGTAATTGCATGAAGAAGAAGGTTGTTAAGCTTGTAGAGTGAGATTGTTGTGTAGAGAAAATGATATTTTGCTGAGAATTTCTTGTTGCAGTCGTAAGTCCCTAGAGCCCCCAACAAGAGATATTCCTAGCCAACCTGTGATGAAACCTTGGAGGGAACCAAGATAGTCTGCGGGACTATGTAGTAGACAAGGGGATCCCATTCCTTGGTTTTTGCAGGTTGTGGGGAAGAGAGTTGGTGGATTGGTATGGATAAAGGAAACTAGCTTATTGTGAGTGGATAGTAGACACCTTTTCTTGTGGATTTATATCCCCGGCTCGGGGGTGACTAGTTGTTGATATTTGGAGAAAGAAGTTTATGCTTGGGTGAAATGTCCATCCTCTATAGTTGGTTGCACATTTGATTAAAAACATAAGAGTTTTATTTGTGTTTAGTATTTTTATTTATGGGTTTAAATTGTTGTGCATAAGTTATGTGTTCTTGACTAGTTATATAATGATGTGTGTATGTTAATTAGATACAAATCCCGTTTTTTGAAATTGTTATTAGATGCATGAATATCTTAGCATGTTGCATGTGTTATCACTCCAAGAAACCCTCTATGGTTGCAGACCAGAAGTGCTTGGTAACTTAAGAAATTAATGTTTTTGTATTTTGTAAATGTGGATCAATGGGATAACTCAATATAGTTTATGGCATTCAAACATGGAAATGATAAACAAATAGACAGTGCTCTCAATAATTGATTAATCAGCAGGTAGCTTTAAAGTGGGTGGAGAACGGATTGTAACTAAACCAATGCTAAGCAGGGTCTAAGAGACAATCAAAGACTTATTATCAGGCTATGAGCTAAACAATGGGATGACAGCCATTCGAAGCTTGACAACACAAATAATAATGCAGAAGAAAAGATGGAAAGCTGACAA
>ML796239.1:0-41612 GCA_009831015.1 Picea engelmannii
AGATATATGTATTATGTATTCTTGATGAAGTTTGGGTTTCAGTAAGAGTGTTGCTGATCCAAACCTATACTATTACATTGTTGGTGACAAGACCCCAATTTTGATGACTTATTCAAGAAGTTGTGTTGTTACAAGCAATTTTTGACTTATGATTTCGAGATGAAGGATATGGGTATGATGCACTACTCCTTGGGACAAGAAGTATGACAAAGGAACAATGATACCTTTCCTAAGTCAAGGAAAATATACAGCGGGGATATTAAAGAAGTTCAGTATGACATAATGCAAATCCATGTATACATTGATGGGGATGGATTTGACGAAAAATAAATGATGATGATTTAGACAATATTGATCCACATGTTTACCGAAAACTGATTGGATCATTGATGTATCTAGTTAACACCAGAACTGATATATTTTATGTAGAAAATGTGGTTAGTCAATCCATGAGTCAGTTGAGACAGAGTCACTGGATAACAATAAAGAATGTATTGAGATATATACGAGGCACAATTGGATATGGCATGAGATATTCCTCCAGTGTGAACTTGATTTTGCAGGGATATGCCAATACATATTGAGCAGAGAGTATAGTGGAATGAAAGAGAACATCCAGTTTTTTTTTTACCGTGAAGTTTTCCATGGTTTCCTGGTGCAACATGAAACAAATATTTGTGGCCTTGAGTACCACAAAAGCAGAGTATATAGCATTGAGTGTGCGAAGAAGTGTGTCTTCACAAGCTTCTGACATATTTACTTGATCATGAGATGGATTCTATGATGATAACCAGAGTTTTGTATAAATATATTTAAGAACCCCGTGATTCATGATAGATCAAAACACACTAAGATAAAATATTGTTATATCAAAGACATGGTGCAGAGGAAAGTAGTACACATGTAGTACCTTCCTACAGAGGAGCATATTGCATATATCTTCACTAATCTGCTTGCCAATACGAAGTTTGAGTACTTACATGAGTAACTGACTTGGTGGAGAATACCTCTCTAGATAAGAGGGAGTGTTGATGAATGTAGTCTAGAAGAAGTTCGGGTGCTTCCGTGTGAGACTTTTCCTATTGGAGAATTCCTCCCTAGTTGAGAGGGAGTGTTGATGATTATAGTTACATGAGACATCCTCTAGGAAATAGATTGATTGAGTCAACCCGAGAGAGATCCCATGAGTTAGGTGTGTCATTCCTATCACAGATAGAAATGGAACATTGTGCTGGCCTCCTCCTTACAGAGAGATGAGATGAAATCCATATGATTATCCTGTGAAGCATAATGAGAAATAATATCTATTGAGTTGGACATACATGTGGATGAGAACATGTGAACGTGTGAAATCCCATGAGTTGGTTGGATCATTCTGAGACAGAAATGAAACGATGTATTGGAATCCTATGAGTAGAGAGTTGAGATGATGAAATCCATATGAATCTCCTATGTAATGAAATGGGAAATAATATTTGTTGAGTTAGATGTGCCTATGGATGAGAATAGGTGAATTTGATCCTATTGGTTGAGCACTAGTGAGTGCGATTCTCCTATGATACATAGTGAGATAGAGAGACATCCCTGTGGTTGAGCATAGATGGATGTCCCCCTAGTGGCTGAGCACTAGTGGGTGTATGAGATCCATTTCTATATTGTTCAAGAGTCAGAATTACTTGTAACCCTATTTTTTATGTAAAAGGTATAGGTCTGCCCCACCTTAATGTAAAAGATAATTAATATGGTAATTATTAATTATATTTTGAGTTATTGAGGTTGGAACTATTGTGCCAATAGACACATCATTTGATGCGACAAGTCTTATATAAATAAAGGTGAATCCCCATTGAAGAAACACACTTATCATTGTGTTATCTCATGATTTCAGAAGTTGTGATCTGAAATTATGAGAATTACAACACCCTCTTGTGTGCTCGGTTTGGTGATGGTGTGGGAGGTCTTTCTCTTGAAGAATATAGCAAAGGATTGGCTTGGTTTTCTTCCCTTGTTGAGAATGGTTTCCCAGGATACAACTTTTGTTCTTGTAAATGGTTATTCTTTTTGTGATATTGGTTTATTGCAGTAGTTATGGTTCAAGTTAAAGTCAAATAGAAAATTTAAAGAGAATGCATGAGCCATAGCTCATTAAAAATTTAACAGTTGTAAGACTTAGCAGGAAAGGAAGTTCAGGGAATGTTCAATGGTATTCGATTGAAACCATATAGGGAAAGTAAACTTACTAACCTTCAGTAGTTTATGTGCATCAAGTAGACTTGTACATATTGTAAATAGTAGGAGTTAAAAGAAGAAAAAGGAAGACAAAAATGGAAAAAACAAACAAAAATGTAAAAATAAGTAGTTAGAAGAATAAGTGATAGATAAATAGTGTAGTGCGCTGTTATTTCCAACTATTTGTCTATCACTTATTCCTCTAACTATGTTATTTTGGATTTTTCTTCATTTTTTTCAGTTTTGTCTTATGTTTTCTTCTTTTAACTCCTACTATTTACAATATGTACAAGTATACTTGTTGTGATGCAACTACTAAAGGTTAGTAGATCGACTGTACCTATACAGTTTGTGTCAACTACCATTCACCAACCCTTGAACTTCCTTTCCTACTAAGTATTGTAGTTGTACAACACCTCCATCTGTGACATATTTTATCTGATATTTCCCTAGCCAATGCATTCTGAGCTTCCCTGGGTGTTGCAAATACATACTTTCATAGAGGAGAACCATATATCCCTCAAAATTATTCTTCTTGATATATATTTCATGCCATGCTTTATCCTTTTCTTTCTGTACCTCCTGATGAAAACCTGCCATGATTCTGTCCTCTTCTAATTCCACCAGTTGAACCTATATTTCTTGTGTTGCACCCCTTTCTGTCATATCTGTAATTGTTGGAATGTGCATACATGGTATCAAGTAATCTAAGGGAACTACTACCTCCTTTCCATGTACCAATATAAATGGTGTATGCCCGGTTATCTTCTTGCATGTAGTTCTATAAGCCCAAGGTATTGTTGGTACCTTCAAATCCCAATCATCTCTTTTCACATTACAAATCTTTGTCAAGGAATTCTCCAAAATTATGTTGAAGGCTTCCATTGCTCCATTTGTTTGAGGGTGATAAGGAGTACTCTTCTAGTGATGTATCTTAAATTTTTCAAGTATTATCTCAATTGTATAGTTGACGAAGTGAGTCCCTTGATCACTCATCAATATTCTTGGACATCCAAACCTTGTCACTGCATGTTCAAATAAAAATCGTGCTACATTCTCCTGCACTGCAATCCTTCACTACTATTTCCTCAACCTATCTAGTCAAGTATTTTGTCGTTGTAAGAATATATATGGCTCCTGATCTTTTGGTTGGTGGATTAGTTGGACCTCCAAAATATACTTCCCATTTATCAAACACTTTTAATGTTACTTGAGGTCTCAATGACATTTCAACCCTCCTGGACGGTTTCCCAAATATTTGAAAAACATCACACTTATGAAAATATTCTTTTACATCCTTATGAGTTGTTGGACACCATATCCTTGCATGCAATACCTTATGCACAATATATTTTCCTGTGTAATTCCCTCCAACAATTCCTTCATGTGCCTCTACCAATATAATAGGATTTTCATGCTCCATCACACATCTCCTTAATATGCTATCTACTCCAAGTTTTTATATGTGACCTGCAATCAACTGATAATCTGCAACTCTGACCACCAAATGTTTCTTCTACGTAGTAGTAAATTATCTTGGTGCAAATCCTGTACTCAAAAATATCAATAATGTCAGCAAAATACTCATCAACTATCTGTACTAAAAACAATTGTGCATCTAGAAATTTGTCTTCCATGTTACTAAGTTGTTCTCCATTAGTTATCATGGATAAGTGATCTGGTCCTACATTCAATCTTCTAGGCTTCACCACAACTTCAAAATCAAATTCTTGGAGTAAAAGTATCCATATGCATATCCTTCCCCCCAAAACTGGCTTATTGACTAAGTATCTTAGAGAAGAATGATCTATAGACATCTTGAAATGTTTACTTAACAATCAATGCATGTAGTTGTACAAAGAATACATTGTAGCTAATCATTCCCTTTTTGTAGTGTTATAGTTCTATTCTGAATCTGATAACTTTCTGCTTGCAAATGAAATAGGGAGATCTATATCAACTTCTTTTGGTTGGGTTAATACTTCTCCTAATTCTATTGCAGATGCATCCACATGCACATGAAATTATTTTTCCCAGTCCAAAAATACTAAAATCCGCACAACAACCATCTTCTCCTTCCACTGATACTTAGTGTCTTTCTTCCACCACTTGTCCATTGGTGCAGTGATTTGTGCATATCCTCTTATAAACTTCCTATAATATCATGTATGGACTAATGTACTCTTCAACTGGTGCACTGAATTTGGTGGTGGTAAGTTAACTATGACATGAATTTTAGCAGGAGCAACCAATAGACCCTATTTACACACAACATGTCCTAAAAAAATGCCAAAAGGTGCGCTGAAAATAAACTTCTTAATATTTAATGAGATCTGAAACTATATACATCTATCCAACATTAGCCTTAATACTTAAAATGTTCCTTCAAAAAACTGAACATTGTCCAATCATCCAAGAAAACCTCCAAAAACTTATGAATGAAGTCTTTAAAATATGCTACTACTACCCTTGAAAACATTACTGGCGCATTATTCAATCCAAATGGCATAACTATATACATAAATGATCCCCACTCTGTAGAAAATATAGTCTTGTGTATATCTTCTGGTGTAATCATAATCTGATGATATCCTAAGAATCCATATGTAAAATAATAAGCTTCTTGACCCCCTACATTCTCCAAAACTTCAACTGTAAATGGGGTAGGAAAAGGATCATGTAAGCAAGCATCATTCAATTTTATCAAATATACACAAATACTAATCCCTCCTTGCTTATTTTCCTACACCACCATAGGACTGATCCATTCTGATTATTCAACATGTTCTATGACACCAACTTCTAGCATCTTGTCAATTTTTACCTTCACCTTCTCTTTATATATTGGATTTAATATGTACAGAATCTATCTGATAGGTCTTTATTTTGGATTGAAAGGTATATTCATCTCTCCTATCTCTACTTCTAACCCTTTCATCTATGAGAATGTTGTGGGGAATAAGTCACTATATTCGCGTAGTAACTATGTGATCCTTTCTACTATCTGATTATCCCAATAATCTCTAATACTTGCCATCTTTGGGTTTTCTGCAGTTCCAAAGTTGACCTTCTTGATATTTAATGGTGCAACATAATCTTCTAAATCCATCTCGAGACTTTCTACTTCCCTTTCACTTTCCACATCTGGGATATTTATATTGCATTGGTTATATTATGATGGATGTTCCTCTTTTGCGATGTGATAACAATGTAGCAATTGTTTAACTGTCTTTCTAGCCTACTTCTGATATTCTAGAACTATTTCAAATATTGGTTCTTCGAATATTCTATCTCTTACCACTTTCAATGTTGTATCGATCTCTAGAATTTCATGCTCAAATGCATATGTAAATATGAAATTATGTTGTATCTCTTCCCAGTTAGCAGTTTCTTTACGTTGTTCATATTCTGTGTACTAGTTCTTTGGAATGCCTTCTAGTGTGTGAATAACATGGTGTGTCCATTCTTAGGGTGGTACTAATCTCCATTGAACTATGCACTTATCTACATGTTCTTGAATTTTCCAAATCCCTCATATTTTGCCTCATGTCTATGCTCCGTCTCTACGTCGAATATGATGCACAGTAACCTTTTCCATTGAAACCAATTGTTGATATTTTCCTATTGTGTACCACACCATATTGCATGTGTATATTTTAAAGCAATATTTAATGCTAATAATCTCTGATTTTCCATAACCTCTACCTCCAACTTCATTAATTTTTTTTCTAAATCATTCAATCCATAGAAAGTAGGAGGCTCTCTTACCTCTGTACCAACCCATCTCAACACGTGTGTCATTATGGTGCATCTCTTGGTAGATAATTCATATAGTCGTTGCTACCAGTTTTTCAGTCCTATGTCAGAGTCTTAATCACAAGAACTAATACTCCTCCAACTGAGCATTCCATCTGTATTTGGGTTGATATAATCTTCTTCATGTGCGGTAGTTATGTATAGATGATTCACATCTTCTGTAAGAATATTGTCTGTCACAGTTTTAACATACCTTCCTCCTTTTGAGGGATCCAATGGTGCAATAAATATCTACTCCCATGATTCAAATATCATCTTTATGGTTTTTAATTTGATAATATCGTGGTTATCAAAATCCCAATCCAGACCCAACAATGTTGGATATGGCGAAGTGTTTTCCACTATGTCAATGACTTCAAAATTAGCCATGGTTTGCACACTGTCTAAATCTACTAGAATTCCCTTCAACCTACCAATTGGCACTACTTTGTGTTTATTTTACAACTTTATTTGAATAGGTGAATACCCCAATTATGGTTCTTCCATAGCTTCCCAACTCTTATTTGGTAGAACATTGACTTCAGATCCTAAGTCTAGTATAATATCCCCCATATTGAAATCTCCTATGTTGGCATTAAATATGAATTCTCTACCAGTTCTTCTATGTTGGATTGATCCTCTTTTATTTCTTCTTGGGTTGATCCAGGTTCAGTTTTCAACAGGTTTCCAAAAAACCCTGTAAAACTATTGGCCCTCCTAGTAAACCATAAAGAAACGTTGCGCATAGGGTGCATAATGCAATATCACCTAAGATAGCTTTATGGGTGACTACAATACCTAGGTTTTTGCAGTCTAGGAATGAATGGGGATCTGGAATTGTGTTCTTCCTTCTTCATGCATTAACTGTTTTCTTGATTTAAGTATTTCTAGGATTCATTCATCTTTAGCCTTATGCATGCATGTTAATATATGTAGTTAATCATTTATTCATAAACTAATCATCAAAATAAAGTAAATACTCAATAAAAATCACATAGAACACAAGTTTTACCATGGTTCAACCCCTCCTCAGGCTACATCCACAAAGATTTATCCTCTTCTCTTTTATTTGATATATTGCAAAAAATTTCATTGTGCGCATTACATCTCAGTAATACAATCAAGATTGAGGATGGGAACCCTATGGGAGGTGTACTAGATCACACCAGGCTCCTCAACCTGTGACCTAACCCTCAAAATATACCTTTTTCAACTCTTCTACAATATTATTACAATTTTCAGTCTTAAAAAAGTGATATGATCCTTTTCTTTCCTTAACTGGCTTCCCAAAAACAACAACCCTTTCTAGATATCCTAGGTACTTATTTATACTATTTTACAATCTGATAGCCATTACAATCTGTGTCAAAAACCACAACCCTATCATGGTTAGTATTTCCTTCCTTCTTGCCATGTTTCTTTTCCTCTTGTATGTTTATTTTCCTTCCTTTTTTGCATGTTGCTTTCTTTCCACATATTGCTTGCTCTCCAACATTAGGTATTCCTTTCCAATAGTTAGGTATTTCCCAAAAATAGATCCTTCTCCAAAAATAGGCTTACGTGTAGAATATAATTCCTTCTCAAAATATTACTGCACCCAACATGCCCCCAACACTGACATGTGGCTCATCTCAATCCACTCAGGTGGTGTGCGTTCCCTGAACAACTTCTGCCAAATTGTGAAACTTTCCTTCTAATTCTTCCCCTTTTGTTCTAGCTTGTACAAATTTCCGTATAATATATTCTACCCTCTTCATTGTGATATGTTCCTTGAGAGAATTTGTGCTCTCAACATGATTATTATCCATTCCTGTCTTCTAATCCTCCAGTTCCACATTTATTTGTGATGCTTTCTCTTGGAGGGGTTCTAACTGGAGGTTCCTGGCCTACTTGTTATTCTACACAGTCTTCAATTTTGTCTGCAGGACCCACCTATATGTATGATTGGTCATTTGGGTGGCCTTGTCTCTTATAGAGTAGTTGTTGATGGGGTTTTTGGTGTTGTTGTGTCCATTTTCCCTTTTTCTTTGTGTGTTGGGGCATTTTCCTACTTTCTTGTCTACGCATTCTTCTTTTGGGTGTTTCCCTTCTTCTGTGTCACTGTCTTTAGACCGGGCTTCCCTTGTTGTGTTGGATTCTTGTTCCCATCCCTACCCCCTACAGATGTCTTGGACGACCTTGCTTCCACTTCTTTTCCCTTGGGCATGTCCTTGGTGATGAATGGGATCTTCTAGTCCTCTTTGAAATATTTCATTGTCATTTGAATTTCCTATGCGTTGATACAAAATAAGAGTTGTAGCCATTCTTTCTCTGGATCCCTTTGCACTTGGATCCACATGTTGTGTCACATAGATATAAATTTGGCTATCCCTTGGTACCGTGTGACCACTTCTGGAGATATCCTCCATGTTTTGGGTATGTTTTCTTGTATGTCGCTAAGATTCTGAACAAAGGTGTTGGCATTACCACTTATTCTATTGGAATTCAAATTTCTTCCTAATGACATGTACTGTGCTGTGTGAAAATGTCCTACTTTGTTGTATACATACGAGCAGGGAGGCTATTTCCATCCAATTAAGGCTATCAAGATCATTATCTAGGAGTAATGGAACTATGTTCCCAAGTCTTGTGCATCCTGGTAGTCGTCTAAGAACAGATACAGTAAATATGGAGCCCAACTAAGCATGGTGTTGTTTTCACATTATGTTGCTTCTGTGACAATCCCTGCATGGAACTGCTCCTTACAACATTTGAGAATTATTTTGCATGCCATTATCTTTGTTTCCATCTGAGTGGTTGCATCACTGATTCTATTTATAATAATTATGGGTGATCCACTTTCCATACCATAAGTCTACTTCATCTCTTCTGCGAGAGCCCTTTACTTGGCTTTTTCATAAATGTATTCTGCGGGATTGTCGCCATTTGATGGAAAACCTGTGATAAATGAAATGAACTCAACATCGATTGAAACTGGTTCTTCCAACCACAAAAATCCTCTATGGATGACCGCCAACAACTGCTTGATGCAGTTGTTCACATATTTCCCCTTTTGGAAGTGAGGAATTGCTAGAAAATTCAGAATCCTTGTGTTTTCCTAGCCTTTCGACCATTGCTTTGGCTACAAAAATGGATATCCTAATGGCCTTGTGCCCAAGCTCTCCATATACACCCATTCTGCAAATTCTAGGAATGTTTTGGTGTCATACACATTGTGAACTATGTATTTTAGTCTTTCGACGCAACCCAGTAGACTTGTTGTGGCCTGCACCCCCTCTAGAATGCGTGGTAAGACGATTGAGGCATCAGGATACTTGCGTGGGGACCACGAGATAGGTTGTTTTCCATTTATTTGTACTGGCATGCTAGATGTCCCAACCTCTCTTTGTATTTCCCATTCTGACTCTAGTTTCCCCCTGATGTCCTTGAGTTGTACTTCCTCCTGTTGCACATATCCCACCATCGGCTATGGCCTTGGCCTTTTAGAATCTATCCTTTCGTAGTCCCCTCCATTTGTTCTATGGGACGCTTTGTCCCTGGAAGGATGTTGTTGGTTGCATGTGGTTAATGGGTCATGGCCCTGTGCATTTTTGTGCAAATTAATATCCATCTTGGCCATCCTCGAGGCCTACTCTTCTTCCTCTACTAGTATGGCACTCGTTGGTTTGACTTGTGGTGAGGGAATTTCCTCAACATCGATGATTCCCTCGTCTTGTCTAAATTCTCGTTCGGCCTCGACAATTTCCTGCGATGACCTATGGCTACATCGTGTTTTTCGTGTTGTTTGTATAGGTGCACTAACCTTTGGAGGTGCCATTGTCGGTAATTCTTCCTTTCTGGATTGAGCTTCGATCTCTCCACTTGTAGGTTTGCCTCTTGTCTTCATGCTCCTTATATTTGCGGGTTTGTAAATCCCCAATGTGCCTTGTTTGGCCCACGTTTTCACTATATATAGTGCATCATAAGTACCCTAAATCATTTTGGATATTCCTCTTTGATTTTTATTGATGCATTGAAGCTTGTCGAGTATGATTCATCTAGTTCCATAAATTCCCATTTCACACCTTTTTACCCCGACTACTAGCTTTTTTGTTTTCGATCGTTGACCCATTTTCTCGTGCACTACACTTTTTCGGTGCACCATATGTTTCTGTTGTGACTCTCCCTTAGTGAATGGTTTTTTCTTTCTAACAACCATATGCTGCGCACAGTCACTTTTTCTCTTTGTCGTGCTGATTCCACTAACTGTTGCGCACGATATTTCCCAGTATTTTCTATTTTATTTCCTTTTCTACTTTTTTCTTCCTTTTCCTTATTTTTCTACTTTTGTCTTCCTTTTATGAGTTTTATTTCCTAAAATATACTATAGTACACTATATACATGCCTTTCTTGCTGGACTGTAACTTTTAAGGGTTAGTAGGTCAATTGTCCCTGTACAGTTTCAATCGACTATCGTTGATCATGCCTTTCAGGTCTGTTCCTTCCAAGTCCTTTAGTTGTATGTATCCCCCATATATGACATTATTTACTTCACATGGACCTATCTAATGCATTCTAACCTTACGAGGATGTTGGAAAAATTTACTGTCATAGAGTAGAACTAGGTCTCTCTCCTTAAAACTCTTCTTTTTAATCTGTCTGTCATGTCAGGATTTATCTCTTACTTTCTGTACTTCCTCATGAAATTATGCCAGAATCCTTCCCTCTTCCATTTCCATTAGTTGACTTATTTTGTCATGTACTGCGCCTCTTTCGGTCATGTTGGTAATTCATGCTGCTACACGCACTGGGTACCAAAAATTCTAATGACAACATTGTTTCCTTCCCATACACCAATATGAATGGTGTATGTCCTGGAAACTTCTTACATGTGGTCCTATATGCCCATAGTATTTCTGGTATTTTCAAATCCCAATCATCTTTTTTAACATTGCATATCTTAGTCAAATCATTTTCCAAAATCTTATTGAAGGCTTCTATTGTTCCATTTTCCTCGGGATGATATGCTGTAGTCTTCTGGTGATAGACTTCAAATTCCTCAGTCATAGCCCTGATGGTATTATTAATAAAATGAGTTCCTTGGTCATTCATTAGAATCCTGGGATATCCAAATATGGTGATCACTTGCTAAAATAAGAAGTGTGTTGTTGTCTTTGTGCTACAGTCCTTCACTGGTGTTTCTTCTACCCATGTTGTTAAGCATTCAGTCACAATAATGATATATCTAGCTACTGAACTTTTTATTGGTGGATTAATACATCCAACAAATTTTATTGCCCATTTTTCAAATACCTACAGAGTCACTTGTGGTCTTAGAGGCATCTCATCCTTTTTGTTGGGTTTGCCAACCCTCTAACACACATCACATTTCTAGCAATATTCCTTGGAATCTTTATGGAATGTTGGTCACCATAATTCTACGCACAATACATTATGTGTGATATCTTTTCTTGCATAGTTTCCTCCATCTATACCTTCATGAGATTCTACTGGAATTTTGGGCCTTTTATGTTCCAATACACACCTTCTCAAAATGTTATATGTGCCCATCTTGTACAAATGTCCTCCAATGAGTTGATAGTCTACAACTCTTACTACCATATTTTTCTTTTGTATAGTACTAACATCCTGTGGTGAAACCCCTGTACTTATGTATTCAATTATATAAATGAATTATTCATCGACTGCATGTACTAAAAATATTTGTGCCTCCGGGAAGTTGTCTTCCAAGTTAGTAGGTTATTATCCATTAGTTATCCTTGACAGGTGATCAGGTCCTGCATTCATCTTCCCTGGTTTGACTATCACTTCGAAATCAAATTATTTAAATAACAATATCCATCTACAGATTCTCCCCCCCAACACTATCTTGCTGACTAGATATTTGAGGGAAGAATGGTCTGTGAACATTTTAAAATCTTTACCCAATAAATAGTTCCTGAATTTCTGAAGTGCATATACCATGGTTAGGCCTTCTCTTTCTATGGTGTTGTACTTATGCTCTGATTATGCCAACTTTATTCTTGAAAAGGATATAGGATGGTCTAAGTCCCTTTCTCATGGCTGCACCATAATTTCTCCAAGTGCTATGGTTGATGCATCTACATGCACATGAAATGTCTTTTCCCATTATGGGAATACTAGACTCTAGTATAGGTGTTGTTACCATATTTTCCTTCATACTGTCCAACCCTTGCTGACAGTCCTCATTCCACTGAACTCTGGTGTCCTTCTTTAATAGTTTTTCCATTGGTACAATAACCTACGCATACCCCTTTATAAATTTCCTATAATATCTTGTATGTACCAGTGTTTCTCTTCATTGGTGCACATACTTTGGTGGTGGTAAATTTACAATGACAACAATATTAGTACGGTCCACTAGTAAACCTTGTTCACACACTATATGTACCAACAATATTCCAAAAGGTGTACCAAAAATGCATTTCTTGATATTTAATGATATCTAGCACTGCCTACATCTTTCCAACATTATTCTTAACACTTATACATGGTCCTTTAACATAATATATACAGTCCATTCATCCATATATACTTCTATATATTGATGTATGAATTCCTTAAAAGGATCTATGACTACTCTTGAAAATATGGCTGGTGCATTCTTCAGTCCAAATGGCATGACTGTATATTGGTAGGATCCCCATTCTGTAGAAAAAGTAGTCTTATACCTTTCCTCTGGAGCTATTTTGATCTGATGGTAGCCTGAGAATCCATCTGCGAATGAATATTCTTCATGTCCTCCCACATTCTCTAATACCTCATATGTAAAAAAGGGTAGGGAAAGGGTCATGTAAGCAAGCATCATTAAGTTTCGTCAGATCTACACAAATCCTTATCCCCCCTTGTTTCCTTTTTTGGAATACCAGAGAACTTATCCATTTAGATTCGTCTATTGGTTCTATGATACCAACTTCCAACATTCAAAAAATTTATTCTTTTACTTTCTTCTTATAAACTGCATTCAGTCTATAGGTTCTCTTCCTGATAGGTCTAGCCTCAGGTTTGAGGGGTATCTCCATCTCACCTAGCTCCCCTGCTATACCTTTCATCTCTGTAAAGGTTGTTGGAAATAAGTCACTTTATTCACATAATAACTCTACTATTCTTTTGATTGTTTGTTCATCCCAATAGTCTCCAATAATTTCCATTTTAGGGTTTTCATTCATCCCAACACTGACCTTCTTAACTTTGATTGGTGCAGAAAATACTTATGATTCCAGCGATTGACCTTCCACCTCTCTTTCTCCTTCAATTTATGTAATTTGAATGTTGTGTGGGTCATCTTCATCTGGTGCTTCCTCTTCAACATGATAGCATGAAAGTAGTTATTTGATTGTCTGTCTGTTCTATTGTTGATATTATGTCATGATTTCAACTTCTAGTTTATCAATAAATATCACTCCTCGTATTAGCTTCAACGTTGAATTATTTTTTGGGTTCTCATGTTCAAATGATAAATTTACTAGAAAGTTATGTTGTAATCATGTCTATTTTGCAGTGCTTCTACGCATCTCTTGATATATATACCAGTTCCCTGGGATTCCTTGGACTTCTACAAGTGTTCCACTGGTGTTCCTTTTCCATCATACCTATACATCTTATTTCTTCCTGGTTCTGCACCAAATTTAATGTGAAGTGATTGTTTACATTGATACCAGTCCTGAATCGTTTCTTTGTGCGCACCCCACTATCTTGCAGGTGTTGCCTTGAGTGCAATATATAGGGCTAAGATCCTCTAATTTTCTAGCACTTCATCTTCATATTTTTTCAAGAATTCCTCTAAGTTATTTATCCCATGAAAGATGGGAGGTTATCTTATCTCTGTACCAACCCATCTTAACGTGTGATCTATTCTTTCACACCTCCTTGTGGAAATTTCATGTAATCGTTGTTGCCAATTCTCCAAACCTGTTTTTGAGTCAGAATCACATGATGTGATTCTTCTCCAACTGAGTACCCCATCCATAGTTGGGATAACATAATCCTCTTGTTACATGGTGGTTCTTTACAACTGGTTTATTTATTCCAGATCCAAACAAGTGGCTTCTACAAACCTTTCTCCTTTTGAGGGATATAATGGTGCAATGACTCTATATTCACTTGATTGAAAATTCATTTTCCTTTTCTTCAGGTTGATTATATCTTGCTTATCAAATTTCCAATCGAATCCAAGCAATGATGGGTAAGATTATGTGCCAACTACTATCTCTATTACTTCAAAATCTACCATAGTGCACACTTCGTCCAAATCTATTGTCACACCTTTAAGTATTCCAATAGGTAACACCTTGTGTTGATTTTCTAATTTCATTTGAACAGGTGAATAGCCTAAGGTAGGTTCCCCCATAAACTACCACGTCTCCTTAGGTAAGACATTTACTTCAGAGCCAAAGTCTAGTATAACATCACCCATATTGAAATCCCCAATGTTGGCATTCAATTTGAATTCTCTTCTTGTCCTTTTTCTTGTATGGATATGATTGATTGTTTTCTGCTCTAATTTCCTTTCTACCTCTATGTTACATCTTTCTATCATATCTTGTAATAACTTAATAGATGATGGTGTTAGCACTCAAAATGTACTATTAAATTTTTGATAGCGTTATTCATTTTGTGCTAGATTTGCCCATTTCTAGGTCTTTTGATTGTTGTCATTACCCCTCGAATCTTCTGTCAAGACCTGAAAAACCTCTCATTTATTTATTTTGCTCATAACTCCTATGACTGTTGGCTTATGATCTTCATGTCAATAAAACACATTCTTTAATCAGGTTTTCATATACCCTCATTCAGTTTTTGGGTTTCTCATATCTTTTAATCAAAATAATATAAATATTAATTTATATTATTCTGCCTTTTTGTCCAAAAGTGATGTGTGCATTTAAGACTTTTATTCCTAAACTATCCTAAACCTAAACTATATCACACCAATCTCCTTCATATCTGCTTGATTCTATATAGTAAAGCTTCAGGCTCAAACTACAATTTCAAATCCATAAATCAAGTTCATTGACTTAATAATTTTAGATGCTTATACAAAGTCTATATGCCAAACTTCAAGTCATTTAATCCGAGTGCTAGCTTTGCAAAATCTAGGGCCCTATTTCACCAACATGCCAAGAAGACAATGATTTCTTTTAAATCAAGATCTATAGGTGTTGATGGTCAAATTCATATGGTAAATATCGGGTTTGAAAGGCCAGCTGCCAGATCTAATTAAGGTAAGAATGTTGTGGTTTGCTCTCAAAAAATTTTCCAGTGCAGAGAACGCTTAAGCGCTAAGTCATATGAAGAAGATCAACAACTGCAGAGTTAACACTGAATATGCGTACTAAAGGCTAAGTGGAGCGATCTCTATTGAGAAAGACATAAATGATGAAGTTGAATCAATCCATGGTTTTCCATGAATACCATAGCTTCTCTGTTGTATAGACCATGCTTTGATGATAGTGTAATAAAGATGTAAAGAGAAGATAACCCAGGTTTGTTTTGAGATTCAAAATGGCGGTTCAGGCACAAAAGCATGTGATTGAACATTTTGAGAAATAAGATGCTAAAATGAACAAGAGGTCATTCAAGTATGCTTGGGTGCTTGACAAACTCAAGGTTGAACGTGAACGCGATATCACAATTGATATTTCTTGGTAGAATTTTGAGACAACAAAATAATATTGTACAGTGATTGATGTCCTTGGCCATCATGATTTCATTAAGAACAAGATTATTGGGACCTCTCAGGATGATTATGTAGTTTTGATCACTGATTCTACGACTGGAGGTTTTGAGGCTGGTATCTCCAAGGACGACCAGACTAGAGAGAATGTCCTATTGGCCTTCACCTTAGGAGTGAAGAAAATGATTTTCCGTTGTAACAAGATGGATGCCACCACTCCCAAGTATTCAAAGGCTCATTATGAAGAAATTTTCAAAGAAGTTTCTTCTTATTTGAAGAGGGTTGGATACAATCCCAATAAGTTTCCTTTTGTGCCTATCTCTAGTTTTGAGACTCGTCCATATGTGCAACAGTCATTTGTTTGCAGAGGAAGTCATCAAGTCAAGAGAGAAGCTATATTTTTCAAGGAAGGAAACTCTTATTTAACTATAATAAAATCACAACACTTGCTGATAATAAAGAGTTTTCACCGGCACATGAAGCATATTTACAACCAGTTAGTCGTTGAAAAGTAGAATTTTCAACGGCTAACTAGCAAATTTCAAGGCTGAAGAGATGGTGAAACCGAAGAGAAGGGCATAGTGGTATTCTTTTTGCACAGATCTCAGTTTGATCTTTTCAAATTAAATGAGGATGGTTTCTAAGTTAATAATATAATTAAAGAGATATGTTTTAGTGTTCTATTCCATTTTTTGAGACATATGTTGAGACAAGAAGATAAAGGAATTTTACTATTTTCGGTCAAAGATATTATAAGATGTTAAAAGGAAATCTCCAGAATGAGAATATTATCTTCTAGATGTCAATTGAAGATTCTAGAAGGCATAGTCATCATCCAGCATACAGGAGAAACTATCAAAGACTTAGTATTAGGATATGGTTTGACTTCCCTTTTTAAAGGATATGTTCCTATAAGTTTGCAATTAGTTTTATGATTATACTATTTTTAGTATTCTGTATCCCTCTTAATAGGATGTCCTACTGTTATGTAAAGACTATAAATCCTATGCTCTCTAAGAGAAAAAAAAGGGTGGTTTGATTTTGGATACAAAGGCCTTATACCATTGTAAAGATTTTTTTTCCAGAGATAGTACAAATCATAGTCCTCTTTCACCTTTGATGCCAGACTTCATTTATTACTTTCTTTCCTGTACTCTTATTAAAGTTTTCTTAACTGTTAAATGACTGTCATCTCATTAGTCATTTCATAGCTTGATTAACAATTATTTACATTTCTTAATAACCCATCATTGTGTATCTGGTTTATAAGTATTGTCTTCTTCATCCACAGTTTAAGCTACTGTATGATCATTAATCTTTGAAAGAACTATCTTATTTGATTATATATTGTTGATTACCCTGATATCAGTCCATTAAGGTTGAGTTATCGCATTGATCCACATATACATAAATACAAACACAGTTTACTTTAAGTTACCAAGCATCTTTGACCTACAACCTCAAAGAGTCTCTTGGAGAGATAACAGATGGGTCATTCAATAACTTTACACAAGATTTCATAAAAGTATTTATGGTACTTACTTTCTCTAGAGTTTTTTCATTATTGGCATGGTTTAGTGAGAATGACATCCCATATATTGGTGGATTTTCAAGTTTTTGCATGAATGATGTAGATGAAACATTATGCTTGAGAAACTCCTATTTGGATTCCTTAAATGTTTCCTTTTTTTTCCGCATGTCAAACTTTTATATGGCTTAGTGCTCTTCTTACCCCATTGGTGTAGATATGGATCTTGTAGTACTTCATCTGTTCCTGTCTTGGATCCTCCTCGAGTGACTATATTGATGTTTCTCCCATCATCATCGGATTCTATAGAGATCCATTGGAAATTCTGTTTGTTTTGGTTCCTTTTTTCTTGAATCTTCCCTAAGAGTGCCAGACAATCGTTTGTTTCATGATCTACTATGCTTCAATACATACATGTCATTGGTGGAAGCGAAAAATCTGTTGCATAATTTTCTGGTTGTTGGCAGTTGTGGCACACTACTAGTCCTCTTCCTCATCCAAATCCTCCTTTGCCTTGTCCTCCACCTCTATATCCACCTCAATCTATGTGTGTTGCATTGTATTGAGGTACCTCGTTATACTGCACGAGATTATACCATGGATGCACACAATTATTATATTGTGGCTACACATTTTTGTATTTTTGTTGTTAATTATTGTATGGTGGTGGTACCTGGTTGAACTGAGGTGCATCTTTTCCTAACATCATTTCTTCTTTCACCCTATAACTATCTAAATTTATTTCTCTCATCAGCTTCATAGTCCTACAATCCTTATCATCATGAGCCACTGACTTGCAAAAATTGCAATATGAACTTTTGGGTACTATCTTATACTTCTGCATCATTGGAAAATGATATGGATCACACCCATGTGTTTTACAAATCTCGCAGCATGGTCCTCCTTTGGAAATGGGTTTTCCGCCCCTGTTGCCATATACTACATGAAAGTTGGACATTTATTCTTGTGGTGTCCTTATGTCCTGCATAGGCTACACCAAACAACTTCTCTTTTCTCTTTTTCCTTATTCTGGTTTAGTTGAAATATTAGATTCTTCAAAACCTCCTTCATCTCCTCTATTGTTGGATATGTCTGCTATTATTGGTTCTCTTCCAGTTGTAAGGTTTCTTGCAGAGCCTCTACCTGAGTTTGGAACTTCTATTGTATTAATGGGTATTTCAAATGTGGTAATACTGAGTCCACAAATAAATGCCTATATTTCATGTCAGTGATTGTTGGATTAGTGAGAGGGGGGGTGAATCAATAATAGATAAATTTAATCATTTTTAACCATATAATCCAAGTATTATATCAATTTAGCATTATCATCCAATAACTACAGAGTGAATAAGAAATGAACAAATGAACAATCATACACATACACAATACACCAATGTTTTACGTGGAAGCCCAAAGTAGGAGAAAACCACATAATTATTTTTCTTATATGTCTTGAAGAATTACATTCATTGGAAGCACCAAATTACTTTGTTTTCCAGCTGCAACTGGAAGGAGGATCCAAACCCCTAGTTTCTCAAGCTACAAATTGAGGTAAGCTCCAACTCCCCAATTATGTGGCTACAACCAAAAGGAGGCTACATCCCCCTACGTTCTCCGGCTACAATTAGAAGGTGGCTACAACCACCTGTCCTTGCCCCATCCAACCGCCCTGAAGTAGAAGTAGAATGATGGAAACACTGTGTGATATATCACTATAAACATGTACTAATAAACCTGAACCATGCATCAACCATGCATCAAATTGTACCTCAACCTGTAATCAACCTATACCATAAACAAGTGCATCAACAATGCACCAACCTGTACCAAGCAACCTGTAATCAACTTGTAACATAAAAAAATGCATCCAACCATGTACCAAGTATGTAACAATCATGTGTCAACTACTCATCAAATATGACTCATCAATATGTACCAACATCATCAACTATACACCTCATGTATGTGCCAGCTCATCAACTACTTGTCTCAACCATTCTAGCATTTTCATCAAACTTTTCTTTAGTCTCACATGACTAGTTCAGGATTAGTGAACAACCCTAACTTGAAATAATCATAACTATGTACCTGTAATGAATAAATATATGAAAATAGTACACAATATTCTTTAGTTTGTTTTATATAATTCCTCTAGGTGTCACAACTTGGAATCTCTCAGAAAAGGATTTATAGAAAAAATGTCATACCTTGTTGAATTCTGACTTATTCTAGAGAGAGACCTTGTAGAGCATGCCCCAAACAGAATATTTGTTGAATGGATCTCAAAATGTTATAAAAATACTACAGACTGTAATCTAACCAACACATTTTTTCTTACTGAATTTGGAATTGTTATGCATAAGTTATGACGTTTTTACCTGAAACACTTGTTTTAGACGAGTTTCAGGACTAGCCACAAATGTTATTTTCCACGGAGTGTAACTCCAAAAATACAAGGACCCACAAGATTAAAATTTTACCACAGATACTTGGATACGTTTCCTCAATGTCCTATCAATTTAACGGTCTAAATCATTCTAGAAACAAAGTTATTGCGAAAATGGTGAGATGACATGTAAATAACATACCTTAGAAAGAATCATCAAAAGAATTTATCCTCCCTTGAATTCCGGCCTTCTTTTATTCACCTTCCCTTTGAAATTTGTATTAGATATCCTTTGGTTACCTCGTTCACCTATAGATATTCAATATTCTCAAGTGTGATATCAAATGAGAGAGCCTTGCCTCTTATTTATACTCTCCAAATATGTTCCTTAGAGGTATCTTCTAGGTCACTTAACCTATTTCTAGGTCACTTAACCCATTTCCCTCATTTTCAGGGTTAACCACTTTGCATAATGAGAAATTTCTCCATTACTTTGTCATTTAAATATTCCTCCTTGACTTTGTCACCTCACTTTGTCATTTAAATAATCTTCTTTGATTTTGTCACTTCACTTTATTATTTAAATAATCCTTCTTGACTTTTTCACTTTGCTTTATCATTTAAATAAAAATTTCTTATTTTCAAGCTCTTTTACTTATTTGACCTTTTGGGGCTTCAATCCAACATATGAGGGTCCTCCAACTTCGTAACTCCATAAATCTCAAACCGTGAGGAGTTATGTAACGTTCCACATACCACCAGAAATGATAGGACATGTACTATCCATATAGAATAGTATTTCCTTAAAATATATCAAAAATCATATTATTATCCATCAAACAAACTTGGGTCCATTACCCAAACCTGGGTTCTCCAACTTCTCATGGCCATAACTCTTTAGCCCTGAGGAGTTATGTGACATTCCACATACCACCAGAAATGGAATGAGATGTACTACCCATCTAGAATAGTCTTACCTTTTTAGGTATGGCCGCCATAAAATACAGATCCATAATTATAGTGATAAAAGGTATATCCACTAAATATACAATGTGGATCTATACTCTTATGACCTGAACTGATCATAGCCATGAATAATACACAGTGGATCTACGAGACGACAAGACATAGCCACAACCAATACAAAGTGGATCTATGTAACAATATGTGTGTTATAGTTCAAAAGAAATCCTTCGCAACCTGGGAAAAGTATACATAAGAGTGAAAACTCAACCGAGGTTCTTCTTACCGATCCCGATGTAGTAAAAATATAACCATGTGAATATATTTCCTGATGTCGAACATGGTAGAAACCATTTGATTACCGGTCAATGAGATAAACCATTAACAAGTGAGAGGGAGATCACCATTGATGTCAATGATTCCCAAGGTACTCTAGTACATTCCGAAGAATGTGAATGAATGATATGAAGTCGAACATCTGTGGAATCACCTGATCAGGAGTCAATGATTTAAACCCACTTTCAGACACGAGGAGGCCTGCCATTGAGGCATGCAAGTCCCAAGGTACTAACTGGTTTCTAAGTCTAGTTCCTGGATAATGTGTTGAAGTTGACATGAATAGACTCATCGAAGAGGGGCCTTGATGTATCCCCCATCAGCGACATGAAACTGACACAGATATGTAATTGGTAGATCAAATGAACATGGACTAACACGGGTATTGAAATAGGATAATTGTGACGACTGAATCTCGAGGCAGATACTTCCCTTGAACACTGAGTCACAACAACAAAAACTTGACATGGACCAAAACTTGATGATGCAGTGGATGTTGTGACTTTCATCAGGTGACCCAAAGGAGTAAAAGAAACTCAGAGGATAGGATCAGTGCAGAGGTTTAGTGGATTAAAATGCATGCAAAGACAAAGTCCCATGTTCAAGGGCGACCGTAAGAGCTACTGGTAGTGTTCTCAAAAATTGTTTGGCCTGCTTCCTTTAATTTTTTCCCGATCCAGATAGATGAGTACCTATTTTTAATTTAACAAGCTCGAGGAGGGTAACACATGCTTGATAGAACTCACCTTTGGTAAGTCCATATTCCTTTGTTTAATGAACTGGAATAAGTAAGGGTTCGGTCCCGTATGGGCCCCTCAATGTATGATTGTTTAACGAGTCCAGAGAAGGTAAACTCAATGGTTTTTCATATTTAGAGAGTCTGAAAAAAACTTAAAGATGACTCCAATGTTGTCCTTTTTCGTAATGTTAGTCTCGCGAGGCCGAAAAAGAGATAAATTATCACTCTAAAGATGCCTTTTCAAACCTTTTAACGAGTGGTAAAGGAAGCAAGATCACTCGACAATCTTTTCATGTTTAGAGAGTCTGAAAAGAGTTTAAAGAAGACTCTAGGGGGTTCCTTTTTCGTATAACCTTTACGAGTCCAAAAAAGTGATAAAATTATACTCGGTTACATTCTCATGTTTTTTTAGAGCATGAGAAAGAACAAAGACTAAGCTCGGTAATTTTCCCCCAGCTTGAAAGCTAGTGGATTAACTCCAAAATGATCATCAAAGGCTAGAGCCATGCCCCCCCAAGCTTCAATTCATTCACTGACTTTGAGGTTGTCACCAATTTATGTACTAGATGGATAAAAAGGATACAAGTGGATGAAAAGAAGGTTCAAATATGAGATCTAACGAAATACTCGACTCGACATCTATGAGATTTGAAGAAAGACTCGACCTGACAGGAGAGGTGATTGTTTCATTTTTTAACGGGATTGACACAGGAAAAGAACTATTCTCAAGGCTCCAAGTTCAATCCCCATATTTTTGTTTCATTTTTTAATGAGCTTGCTACAGAAAATAAAAACTATACTCAAGGCCTTTGTTTCATTTTTTAACGAGCTTGCTATAGAGAGGAAAAACTATGCTCGTAACTTATGTTTCATTTTTTAACAAGCTTGACACAAAGAAGCAAAATTATTCTCGTGACTTCTTCTTGATCAAGGCTTCCAAGAGGATAACGCTTTGGAAGGACACCATGTCAAGGGACAAAAATCGGTCATGGCTTCCAAGAGATATTCACTGGATTGAAGAATAATGCTCTGGAATGAACACATGTCGAGGGTCTCGTCAGGGGTAAGGAGATCAAGCTCTAATAGCCCTACCTAAGAGATCACCATGTCAACTACCGGATCCAAATCATCATAAGTTTAAATCATTGGAGACAATGCCACATAATTGACATGTGATAGGGGTGATACTGACTGCATATAAGACCTGCTTAGGTAGGTTATTGGGTTGATGGTCAAGTCAGAGCCAACAAAGAAAAGTTGATCAATAGTCACCATTCTTCCATCGCGTAGGAAAGATATCACATGAAAAAGAGTGGACACAATAGCTTTCATGGAATAGACATAATCTTTCCCAAGGAGTAAATTGAAATCCAAGGGGTCCTGGACTACCATAACATCAATAAAGACCATTTTCCCTCCCAAAGTTATGGGAAACTGAGGAAGGATCCCTAAATGGTGACTTGTTCTTCTGTTAAAAGAGAACAGAGTCTAGGTAACTGACACAAGCTGAGGATAACCCAAAGCTTGTCAAGCAATAGAGGAAAAACTACTAACAGACGAACCTTCATCTATTAACGTCTAAGGAACGTCCCGACCACAAAATTTTACCGTAATATTGAAAGGAATGTGAGAGGGAAGACGAGATCCAGTTAGCACACCCCAATCAAAAAGGATGGCCTCATTACTTGGAGGGGTTTTCGCAGAAGAAGGAGGAATTCCCCTCGGCATGATAGATCCTGTATCAACGAGAAAAACGTGGGAAGTATCATGTTTACTCTCTAGAGGGAGAGTAGGATCGACCAATGTTGGAACTGGATCGACCACTTTGGCACTCTTTAGAGGAGGAGTGGGATTGGCTGATGATGTAACCAGAGAAACCACTTTGGCACTCGTCAGAAGAGGAGTGGGATTGACCGATGATGTAATCGGATCGACCACTTTGACACTCTTCGTATGAAGGGTGGGACTGACCAATCATGGGACTTGATCAGTCATTTTGGTTTCACTTTTCAAATGAAACGTGGGGCTAATCGATAACAGAACTGGATCAACTACCTTGGTTAGTGGTTCAACCGAGGATGAAACTAGATTGACCACCTGATCAACCGGACCGACCGGGGATGGAACCAGATTGACCATTCTATCAACTAACAATTTTTTGGGGGAAATCTTATGATAACTAATTGGAATTGGAAGATTTTCCAAAAGAGAAGAATCCTCATCCATACGATGACAAAGGTGAGAATAATGATCACCTTTGCATAACATACAAGGGAAATTGACAGTTGTCTTCTTCTTACCAACCTTTATGTCACTAGTTGACGTAATATCACCGACATGACTAGCAGGGGTAGATGATGTGGAGGACCATCCTTCTAAGACCTTGGGAATACCAGGGAAATCCCTCATAAAATGGTCACACTTACAAAGAACACAAGGGAATTTGGGTTTCAGATTCTTCATTTTAACCTTATCTACCTTATCAACACTCCCAGTACTATTAACAGTAGCTGGATTCTTAGATCCAACATTTGATGTAGTTGGAGGATTGGTCCCTTCCATGGCCTTCTTCTTCTCTTTCTATTTATTCTTCTTCTTATCAATCTAGCTACTCGCTTGAGAGATTTCACTAGGCAAAGAAGAAGAAATGGAAGGAGACCTGACGCTCGAAGAAGCAGAAAATTTGACATGAGGTTGATGTGTGAGTGGTGTGTTTTCATCTGAAGCACCTACATTCGAGATGACCGTAGTGGAAAAAAACCATATCGGTAACCCAATTGTGAGACCTGGAAGGGGCTCAAAGTAGCGATGTAAGGAGGATGAACATTTCTGTAAGAAGGAAAAACAAAGGGTTCTCCTGGAGGGAGTTGATCCATTGGTAGTTTCGAGAACTGACGTCATTAAAATAAATATCCAACCTAGATTCTGTTAGGGAGAAAAAACAACACACACTAAAAATCTAGTAAACAAGCAAGAAAACAAAACCTTCTCACAATGAGCACACTTGTTGGTGATGAAATCCAACATCACAGGAACAAAGTGAAAAGGGGCTTAACAGATTTTCACCCTGGTGCAAGCTCCCACACATAATCGTGGGTATACCCTCCAAGGATCCCGAGTGAGTTTGGCCAATGTCGGTTCCAGGTACCGTGAAGACTTTCCCTTCCATAGTCACCTCATGTAAAGACCCTAAACAGATAGGCCACTAAGGTTACCAACTACAACAGTGATGCCTGGGGAAACAATCGATAGTCCGATCCACATGAAAGGGCAGGGTATCTAGCCCAAAATCAAATTGAAAGGAGAATATCTGTTACAGGTGAATCCTCCTTCGGACAAGCGAATTCCCTCTTGGTCTCTAGAATCCTAAGGCTAAGACATAAGAGTTCTCAACGTGGACACTGACATCCTTTTAGATATAATTAAGTTAATGAATGAAAAGAAAGAATAAAAGTGTACCTTTTTAAATGACATTTGTCCTTGCAAAATCTAAGTTGAGCTTCAATCCCAAGCTCCTTGATAGGTCCTGTAGCACAAACAAAGATACAACAAACTTCCTATTCTATTGAGATTATCTCAAATACAAATCTATCTACTAGAGACAAGTTCATGTGAAACAAACATAAACTTGAAAGAAACAGGCCAAGCATGTATATATATTAATGAGAACAAATGAAGAGTACTTACAATCCTCTAATGAAGGTGCATCAGCTTCTTCCATCTCTCCTTGTCCAACCCCTTTGCTCAAGTAATCTACACTGATTATGCTTCAATGACATATCACTTATGGGATCATAAGTTTGGTGTAATTATCAATCTCCATCTATCCTTTCACCATGAGGAGGCCTCCTTATATAGGCTTGGAGAGGCCTAACCACTTGAGAGATATTTGGGATAAGTTGAGGATTCCTCTCCTTCATTTGTGGATATCCCCTAAGATCATGCCTCGACCCTAGATTCAAATCCAACCACCTTCATATATTGAGGGGATTCTTCCTTGATTTCCTCCAACAAATCAAATTTCTCCCAAAAAAGGCCATCGCTCCATCAAAAAGGGACCCAAATCATTGGAACACTCCCCTAGAAGAGGGTACAGAGCATCATCACTCCCTGACATTATGTAGGGGAGATCTCCCTTCCAAATTTGACTTTTGAGTGGATTTTTCAGTGGAAAAAGGCTTGTACTCCTTTTCAATTGATTTCTCTTCTTCAAGACTTGTCTTTTGAGGTGTCTTAAGTCTCTTTACAATGTCGTTAGAGAGACAACATAGACAAGGTAACAATGTGATTTTTGTGACACTTACGAAACTTATGACCAATATGCAACACTTGCGATATTTATAATGACGACACTAGCCATCATTGCAATGAGTGATTTTGATGTGTAACAGATTACCTCCCAAAGTGCGAAGTCAGAAGACGATGATGACTGAAGTACTTTGTAGAATTTTTCAAGAAAGGGTATGGATGCAGAGAGGATGGAAAAAGATGCACACAACCATCAAACAAATATTATGATATGTTTCAAACCCAAGGTAGACATACCTATGCTTGAGTGATAATTTTTTTTTAGGTATGGCCATCATAAAATACACTGCGGATCCATAATTATATTGATAAAAGGTATAGCCACTGAAGATACAATGTGGATCTATACTCTTATGACTTGAACTAATCATAGCCACGAATAATACATAGTGGATCTATGAGACGACAAGAAATATCCACGACCAATACAAAGTGGATCTATGTAACAATATATGTGTCATAGTTCAAAAGAAATCCTTCGCAACCTGGGCAAAGTATACATAAGAGTGAAAACTCAACCGAGGGTCTTCTTACCGATCCCGATGTAGTAGAAATCTAACCATGTGAATAGATGTCCTAATGTCGAACATGGTAGAAACCATTTGATTACCGGTCAATGAGTTAAATCGTTAACAAGTGTGAGGGAGATCACCATTGATGTCAATGATTCCCAAGGTACTCTAGTACACTTCGACGAATGTGAATAAATGAGCTGAAGTCGAACATCCATGGAATCACCCGATCAGGGGTCAATGATGTAAACCCACTTTCAGATACGAGGAGGCATGCCATTGAGGCATGCAGGTCCCAAGGTACTAACTGGTTTCTAGGTCTAGTTCCTGGATAATGTGTTGAAGTCGACAGGAATAGACTCATCAAAGGAGGGCCTTGATGTATCACCCATCAACAACATGAAACTGACACAGAGATGTAATTGGTATACCAAATGAACATGGACTGACATGGGTATTGAAATAGGATAATTGTGATGGATGAATCTCGAGGAAGATACTTACCTTGAACACTGAGGAACAACAACAAAAACTTGTCATGGACCAAAACTTGATGATGCAGTGGATGTTGTGACTTTCGTGAGGTGACCCAAAGGAGTAAAAGAAACTCAGAGCATTGGATCAATGCATAGGTTCAATGGATTAAAATTCGTGCAAAGACAAAGTTCCATGTTCAAGGGAGACCGTAAGAGCTACTGGTAGTGTTCTAAAAAACTGCTTGGCCTGCTTCCTTCAATTTTTCCCCCATCCAGATAGATGAGTACCTCTTTTCAATTTAACGAGATCGAGGAGGGTAACACATGCTCGATAGAACTCACCTTCAGTAAGTCCCTCTTCCTTTGTTTAACGAACTGGAAGAAGTAAGCGTTCGGTCCTGTATGGGCCCTTCAATGTATGATTGTTTAACGAATCCAGAGAAGGTAAAATTAGTGGTTTTTCATATTTAGAGAGTCTAAAAACAACTTAAAGACAACTCCAAGGTTGTCCTTTTTCGTAATGTTAGTCTTGCGAGGCCTAAAAAGAGATAAATTATCACTTGAAATACGCCCTTTCAAACCTTTTAACCAGTGGGAAAGGAAGCAAGATCACTCGATAATATTTTCATGTTTAGAGAGTTTGAAAAGAGTTTAAAGAAGACCCCAGGGGGTTCCTTTTTTGTATAAAATTTATGAGTCCAAAAAAGTGATAAAAGTCTATTCAGTTACATTCTCATGTTTTTTCAAGCACGAGAAAGAACATATACTATTCTTGGTACTCTGCCCCCAACTTGAAAGATAGTGGCTTAAATACAGAATGATCATCAAAGGCTGGAGACATGCCCCCCCAAGATTCAATTCATTCACCGACTTTGAGGTTGTCACCAATTTCTTTACTATATGGAGAAAAAGGATATAGGTGGATGAAAAGAAGGTTCAAATATGATATCTAACGAAAGACTCGACTCGACATCTACGAGATGTGACGAAAGACTCGACTCGACATCTACAATATTTGACGAAAGACTCGACTTGACAGGAGAGGTGACTGTTTCATTTTTTAATGAGCTTGACATAGGAAAAGAAGTATGATCAAGGCTCCAGGTTCAATCCCCATATTTCTGTTTCATTTTTTAACGAGCTTGCTACAGAAAATAAAATCTATGCTCAAGGACTTTGTTTCATTTTTTAACGAGCTTGCTATGGAGAGGAGAAACTATGCTCGTAACTTCTGTTTCATTTTTTAACGAGCTTTCCACACAGAAGAAAAATTATGCTCATAACCTCTTCTTGATTAAGGCTTCCAAGAGGATAATTCTATGGAAGGACACCATGTTAAGGGACAAAACTCAGTCATGGCTTCGAAGAGATCTTCACTAGATGGAAGAAGAATGCTCTGGAAGGAACACATGTTGAGGGTCTCGTCAAGGGTAAGCAAATCAAGAACCAATAGACCTACTGAAGAGATCACCATGTCAACTACCGGATCCAAATCATAAGAATTTGAAATCATGGGAGACAACGCCACATATTTGACTTGTAGCAGAGGTGAGATCGACTGCATATAAGACCTGCTTAGGGAGGTTATTTGGTTGATGGTCAAGTCAGGGCCAACAAACAAAAGTTGATCAATAGTCACCATTCTTCCATCGTGTGGGAAAGATATCACAAAAAAAAGAGTGGACACAATAGATTTCATGCCATAGACATAATCTCGCCCAAGGAGTAAATTGAATTCCAAGGGGTCCTGGACTACCATAACATCAATAAAGGTCGTTTTCCCTCCCAAAGTTACGGGAAACTGAGGAAGGATCCCTAAAGGGTAACTGATTCTTCTGTTAAAAGAGAATAGAGTCTGGGTAACTAACACAAGATAAGGATAACCCAAAGCTTACCAAGAAATAGAGGAAAAAATACTAATGGACGAACCTTTGTCTATTAACGTACATACCACAACTTTTACCGTAATCTTGAAAGGAATGTGAGAGGGAAGATGAGGTCTAGTTAGCACATCCCAATCAAAAAGGATGGCCTCATTACTTGGAGGGGTTTTCACAGGAGAAGGAGGAATTCCCCCGGGAACGATAGATCATGTATGAATGAGAAAAACCTGGGCAATATCAGGTTTACTCTCTAGAGGGAGAGTAGGATCAACCGATGGTGGAGCTAAATTGAGCACTTTGGAACTCTTAAGAGGAGTGGGATTGACCGATGATGTAACCGGAGAAACCACATTGGCACTTGTCAGAGGAGGAGTGGGATTGACTGATGATGTAATCTAACATAGAACCCCAAACCCTCAGGCCGAGATCCGCTCAGGATCGTTCTCAATCTGCCCTCCTGAGTTTGATTGACTCTTTGATTTTCCCCACAAGGAATCCCTCACACACACGATGGTGTATCCACAGGTCCTTATGAGTATAGCCCATGTGATCAAACACAAAACATCAATCAAATCTCTTGACCTCAATAATATGATTGCGCCCTTTTCCAAATCGAAATTTTGAGTTTCGCGAAATCACGATTCCTGTTGTCGAGTTTCTGGCTCTTCAACCCACCAAAACCCAAAATGTCAAAATGATGAAATCTTCATCCGCATCCTCCTCCACAGATGTATCGTGTTTCGCGACTTCACAAATCTTGATGCAAGACTCCCAACTCTTTTATCTCCAAAACCCCAAAATGGTCAACAAGGTTTGACTCCACCTATTGACGAAGACATGCCACCTGTCCAATCCAATGTCTTTTATCTCTGACATGGACTCTTGCCACCTGTCACTCTTCCCATCTTTCGAAACTTGAACAAGTCTTCGACTACCGTTCCCCTACCACTTCGAAATCCTAAATTCTGAAATGGTGCCTTCTTCCTTTAGATCGACAACCCACATTATTTCGGGCTTCTGGGTAACAGGAGTTCGAAACTCTCGACCCCAAAACACTTGTCACCATAATCCCTGAATTTTTGAACCCCGAAACACCGAAATACTGAAACGCCACTTCATAATATTTCGCGTTTCACAACTGCGAGGTTTTTCAATGCAAAGGCCCCTGGCTCCTTGTCATCAGGATTTTCAGTATTATGAATCCCGAATTACCAAAATCCTAAAATCCTTCCCTTGGCAATCCTCTTCGCAATTCGGGAGTCAGAGTGATCAAGGATTTTGGCTTACACTCTAGACTTACAAACTCCAATTTGCCGAAATGATTCCGACGGCTCCACTATCATGATCAATGGTTCATGTTGAGTCTTACCTCCTAAAGGGTAGATTCATTCAATGCTTAACCTCCTTGTAGCTTCACCGAATCCCATGGTCCTCGCAACTTCACGAGTTCTCCACAGAGAATTCCAACCACTCGTTTCCTCCTTGACAACTTCTGCGAGATGAACCAGTGCTCTTCCACTGGAACTTAACTTCTGCGAGACGTTCTCAATATCTGTCTCCCTTTCAGTACTTTCAAAGGTGCTAACTCTCCTAATATTTCACTTGTAACTCAAGCCTTAAAAGGACTCCTACGTGCACTCCTTGCGACAAACTTTCAAATACTTCTAAGTATTTGATTCTTTGACTCTGTGCACCTTCTGCAACAACATTCCTTTACCTTTCAACCTTAGTTGATAAATTCTAAGGCTTCCTCTAGAATACACACACCTTGCACAACTTATGTGATTCACCGGCACTTCTGCTGAAATGAGAACAATGGTATCCTTCCTGAGCTTTCTGAGATAAAACTCAGACCTTCGTCAATGCACACATTGTGGATGTTTCACTGCACTCCTTGTAGGAACTTCTCTCACTCAGGAAGATAAAAAATTGAAACTCATTCTCTCTCTCTCAATGAATTCAAACATTCAATATGAAATCATACATACACAGCATAGCCTCATAACAAATTCATAACAGAGAGAATAAAACAACCATAAGCATACCATTCACCATGTATAAATAGAAAACATCATAACACCATGAAATCTGATTCAAAGCTTCATATATCAATTCAAAGCTCCTGTACATGGATTCTTCTTTCAACTCTCTACTATAACTCTCTTCTTCTATGCTATGCTAATGATGCAACTACTACTATGATACAAAGGCGAGGGTGTCTATATCCGTTTTCCCTCCTACTCTTCTAACATGTCTAATCTATTAATTCAAACCTACCTACTTTCATTAACTGGGCTTAAATTCCTTTTACATTGACAGATGAGAGAAAATCGCTCACAATCTGTTTACAACAGCCAGATATAAATGCAAGTACACTTCTAGATACTACATTAATATCTGCTTCTTAATCTTTCTAAAATATTTCAAAATGTGCAAAACGTGTGCTGCGCTTTTCCCAGTTGTCTTCTTCCTTCATGCTCGCTTGGATGACTGCTTACGATGCTCCTCCATCATACTCCCTCGCTTGAAAATTTTCATGAACTCCTGCTCATGAGATCTTGCATGGTCTGTCCATGCTTCTGAATTTATTCTTCATCCTCCCAACTGGCATCTTCAACTGGATGTCCTTTCCACTTGACCAAGTATTCAAAATACTCCTTTCTCCTGGTCTTTTTGCTAATCCTCTTGTCAATTATTCTTTCCATCTGTGGCTTTTCAGCTACAGGAATTTGTTTTGTCCATTGAACTTCTTTTTGTTCCTCCTCTGCTACTGCTTCTTCATCTCTGTAAGGTTACAAATCCACAACATTGAATATCGGTGAAATTCTGATCCCATCGGGTAATTCAATCTCATATGCGTTTGCCCCAAATTTCCTTATGACCTTGCACGGTCCAATCTTTTTCATCTTTAGTTTGTTATATGTTCCTCTTGGGAACCTCTCCTTCCTTATATGTGAAAGAATCAAATCACCAACTTCAAACTGAAGTTCTCACTTGTGTTGATTTGTTCTCTGCTTGTATTCTTGATTTGAATTCTGTAATCGCTCTTTAATTCGGCTGTGAAGCTCCTTCATTGCTTCTGCAAAGTTCTTTGCACTAACACTTCTGAATTCATTTTGTTCTGAATCTTTCAATTCAAAAACTCCCCTTGGCTGCATTCCATATACAATCTAGAATGGACTCTGCCCTATGCTTCTTTTGAGTGAATCATTGTAAGCAAATTCCTCCTGTGGCAGAATATGATCCCACTGACTGTGGTGTTAAGTCACTAGGCTCCTCAACAAATCTCCCAAGCACATGTTCACGAATTTTGTCTGCCCATCCATTTGAGGATGATATGCTGAGGTAAATGAAAAACGTTTCCCCAACATCTTCCATAAAGTCCTCCATAAATTTCCCACGAAGTTGGTATCTCGATTAGAAACAATACTCCTTGGCAAGCCGTGAAGTCTGACGACTTCCTTGAAAAACAGGTTCACAATATGAATTGTGTCACTGGTTTTCTGGCATGGTATGAAATGTGCCATCTTTGAAAATCTGTCTACTACCACAAAGATTGAATCACATCCTCTTTGTGTCCTTGGCAGTCCCAATATGAAATCCATGCTCACTGCGTCCCACGGCCTTGCAGGTAAGGGTAATGGCTGGTATAACCCTGTGTTCTGCCTTTTCCCTTTTGTGTGTTGACAAATCCTACATCTGTTCACAAATGTATTAACATCTGTCCTCATACTTGGCCAAAAATATGAGCCATTCAACTTTGAGAATGTCTTATCATGACCAAAGTGTCCGACCAATCCTCCACTATGTTTTTGTTTTAGCAAATTCTCCCTCATGGAGCATTTTGAAATACATAGTTGATTTCCCCTGAACAATAATCCCTCATGGATCATGTATTCAATCCATTGGGTTTTTTCCCTGAGAACTGGATTCTCACATGCCTCATATGCTTCCTTAATATTTGGATCATCCCTGTACATTTCTTTGAGGTTATTAAAACCCAAAGTTTTGACTCTGAACTCCTGCATAAGCAAACATTTCCTGCTCAAAGCATCAACAACTTTGTTAGCAGTTCCAAAAATATGCTTAATCACAAAAGTAAAATTCTACATGAATTCAACCCATTTAGCATGTTTTTGGTTCAACTTCTCCCGTTGAGTCACGAATTGTAAAGCATGATTATCACTGTACAAAACAAACTCTTTAGGAACCAAATAATGTCTCCATTTCTTCAGTGCTTGTATGACTGCATAAAATTATTTGTCATATGTTGAGTACTTGATCTTCACTTCATTAAGTTTTTCACTGAAGTATGCGATCAAATTTTGATCTCGGCTCAAGACCACTCCAATTGCAAATCCACTCACGTCACACTTGACCTGGAATGTCTTGCTAAAGTCTGTCAAAACAAGAATTGACTTCTCAGTGATCTTCTTCTTCAACAGATTGAAACTCTTCTCTGCTTCTTTCGTCCAGTGAAAAGATTTATGCCTTTTCTTCACTCTATCCATCATTGGTGCACTAATCCCACTGAAGTTTCAGATGAATTTCCTATAGAAACTTGGAAAACCATGGAAGCTTCGAACTTCATACACATTTTTCGGTGATGGCCAATTCTTAATTGCATCTACCTTTTCTGGATACATCATCAACTCATTCACAGAGATAACAAAACCCAAATAAATGAGTTTTGTCCTCATAAATGATGATTTCTTCATATTTATCAGCAATTTCTCTTATTGCAATCTTCTCATCACTGTAGCTAAATGCTACAAGTGTTCTTCTTCTGTCTTGCTGAAAATTAATATATCATCAAGATATACGATGACAAATTTCCCAATGAAATCCTTCAGGACTTCGTTCATCAATTTCATGAAAGTATTGGGTGCATTCGTTCAGCCAAATGGCATAACAAGCCATTCATATAGCCCCTCATTCGTCTTGAATGTTGTCTTACATTCATCACCTTCTCTCATTTGAATCTGATGATACCCGGTTTTCAAATCAATCTTTGAAAAAAATCTTGCTCCACTCAAGTAATCTATCAAGTCATCCATCTTTGGCAATGGAAATCTGTATCTGATGGTAATCTTATTGATTTCCCTTGAGTCTGTACACATTTTCCAGCCTCTTTCTTTCTTTGGGCTGAGTACTGTCGGAACAACACATGGACTCAAGCTCTCTTGAATCAACCCTTTGGCCATTAAGTCCTGGAATTGTCTCTTAACTTCTCCATTCTCCTGCGGCATCAGCCTGTACGCTGCTTTGTTTGGTAAACTGGCTCCAGGTATAAGATCAATGTGATGGATTATACTCCTGATTGGTGGCAACGAATGAGGTAGTTCGTCCACTACTATATCAACAAACTCTCCCAACAATTCCTGGATTCCTTCTGGTAGATCATCTATCTTCGTACTGGTCATAACAATTCTGGGCTTCCTAACCACAATAAATTGTGTGTCTTCCTTCTTATTAACCTCATTAATAAGTTCCTTCCCACTCATGAGAAGTACAGTGTTACTCACTTTTGGTTTCACTTCTTTGTCCTTGATCGACAACAACATGTGCATTCTCCCATTTTTATCCAGGGTGTATGTGTTCTTTCTCCCATCATGAATCACATTCCTATCATATTTCCATGGTCCACCCAACAATATATGACAAACATCCATGGGAATGACATCACATAATATTTCATCCTTATATCCTCCTATTTTAAATTCAACTAAACATTGTTTAGTGACATTTACCTGATGTCTTTTTGTAGCCACGAAACTTTGTATGGGCTTGGATGTACGATAGTCTCCAGCTCCAACTTTTCTACCATCTCTATAGATACAAGATTGTCAGTGCTACCGCTGTCCATGATGACCTTGCATACCCTGTCTTTGGTTTTGCAAACAGTTTGAAATAGACTGTTTCTTTGGGATATGTTCTCTGCCTCCTTCTCCGGCTTCAAGAGAACTTTCCTCATCATTAAGGATCTTCCGCCCTCACCATCCTCTGCCTCAAAATTCCATCCTTGTTCTTCGGCAATGTGAGTTTCACCACCATCTTTCTTCTTATCTGGACACTCATAAGATTTATGTCTGATTTTTACAAAGACAAAACAGTTTAATTCACCACATCTACCTCTTCCTCTTCCTCTGGCTCGAGGAAAAGTATTTCTATCGGAATAATACCCTCTCTATGAGCTTCCTCCTCTCTCATGTTGAGTTTGATGTTTCTTTCCCTCTTCTTTAGATTTTTGAGTCCTGTCTTGGGAAATTGTTTTTCCACTGGCTTGACTTCTACCTTGGCCTCTTTGACCTTGTTTTCGGCTCAACTTCTCTTTAGCTTTCAGAGCCATCTGATAAGAATCTTCCACATTCTGAAGGATCATCATGCTCATCTCATCTTGAATGTCATATCACAAACCATTCATGTATCTGGAAACCTTTTCATCATCGATTTCCCGATGACCTGCTCTGATGTTTATTTTGTAGAACTCTTCAGTGTATTCTTTCACTGTCATAAGCTTTTGTCTCAAATTCTACATCTTTTGAAACATAGTGATTTGATAATCCTTGGGTATGAATTTGGCTTTCATCTTTGCAACCATTCTATCCCAACTTTTGATTTTCTGCTTGCCTTTGTAGCGTTTGTCAGCCTGCATTTCATCCCACCATAGTGTTGCATGCCCTTTAAGTCTAGTAATGGCATGTTGGAATTTCTTGTCTTCCTCGACATCCTCATAGTCGAAGTATTTATCTAGATCTCTAATCCAGTCTAGAAGTTATTCAACATCCACGTTTCCCTCATACACTGGAATGTCCATTTTTTCTCTGGCGCCTATCCTTGCAACAACCCTGAATAGGCGTTCATACGCAACATCTTCGACTGCAACTTCTTCTCCTTTGTTTCCAGCTTCATTTTCACTGTCAGCCTCACTGATATCCCCAGCGTGAACTGTGTGTCTCTATGCTGTCTCCATGGCATCAAGCCTAGCATGTAACTCATGCATTTCTCTTTCCACGGCTTGATCAGGTATTGGTTTGTCTCTTCTCCTCGTCAACATGGCTACAAAATGTTCTTCTTTTCTCTGCTACAGAAAGAAAAGAACTTTTTCTGAGCTCTGATACCACTTGTGATGCGTATCAGAGTACTTTTCTTCCTCCTGCTTCCTTCGTCTGCAATATACAAACAAAGTCAAGCTCTGATACCACTTGTGATGCGTATCAGAGTACTCTTCTTCCTTTTGCTTCCAACGTCTGAAATATACAAATAGAGTCAAGCTCTGATACCACTTGACGCAAACCCCCGAACCCTCAGGCTGAGATCCACTAGGGATCATTCTCAATCTTCCCTCCTAAGTCTGATTGACTCTTTGATTTTCCCCACAGGGAATCCCTCACACACATGACGGTGTATCCACAGGTCCTTATGAGTATACCTTGTGTGATCAAACACAAAGCATCACTCAAATATCCTTACCTCAATAATATGATCATGCCCTTTTCTAAATCGAGATTTCAGGTTTCGCGATATCGCGATTCATGTTCTCGAGTTTATGGCTCTTCAACCCACCGAAAACCAAAATGTCAAAATGCCAAAATCTTCGATCGCATCCTCCTCCACAACTGTATCGCATTTCACGACTTCGAGAATCTTGATGCAAGACTCCCAACTCTTCTATCTCCAAAACCCTGAAACAATCAACAAGATTTGACTCCACCTATTGACGAAGACATGCAACCTATCCACTCCAATGTATTTTATCTCTGACATGGACTCTTTCCACATGTTACTCTTCCCAGCTTTCTAAAATTGAACAAGTCTTTGACTACCGTTCCCCTACCACTTCGAAATCCCGAATTCTGAAATGACGCCTTCTTCCTTTAGATCGACAACCCACATTATTTCAGACTTCAGGTACCAAGAGTTCGAAACTCTCAACCCCAAAACACTTGTCACCACAATCCCTAAATTTTTGAACCCCGAAACACCAAAATACTAAAACACCACTTCACAATATTTTGTGTTTCGCAACTCCGGGGTTTTTCAATGCAAAGGTCACTAGCTCCTTGTCATCAGGATTTCTGGTACTCCGAATCCCAAATTACCAAAATCTTGAAATCCTTCCCTTGACAATCCTCTTCACAATTCAAGAGTTAGAGTGACCAAGGATTTTGGCTTACACTCCGAACTTACAAACTCCGATTTGCCGAAATGATTCTGACGACTCCACTATCACGATCAATAGTTCATGTTGAGTCTTACCTCCTAAAGGGTAGATTCATTCAATTCTTAACCTCCTTGTAGCTTGACCAAATCCCACGATCCTCGCAACTTCGCGAGTTCTCCACAGAGAATTCCAACTTCTCGTTTCCTCCTTGACAACTTCTGCGAGATGAACTAGTGCTCTTCCACTGGAACTTAACTTCTGCAAGACATTCTCAATATCTGTCTCCCTTTTGAGTACTTTCAAAGGTGCTAACTCTCCTGAGGTTTCACTTGCAACTCGAGACTCAAAATGACTCCTGCACACACTCCTTGCTGCAGACTTTCAAATAATTCTAAGTATTTGATTCTTCGACTCTATGCACCTTTTGCAATAACAGTCCTTTACCTTTCAACCTTAGTTGATAAATTCTAAGGCTTCCACTAGCCTGTGCACACCTTGCATGACTTATGTGTTTCACCTGCACTTCTTCTAGAATGAGAACAACGATATCCTTCCCGATCTTTCTAAGATAAAACTTAGACCTTCGTCAATGCACACCTTGCAGACGTTTCACTGCACTCCTTGCAGGAACTTCTCTCACTCAGGAAGAGAAACAATTGAAACTCATTCTCTCTCTCTCATAGACTTCAAACATTCAATATGAATTGATACATACACAACATAGCCTCATAACAAATGGATAACAGAGAGAATAAAACAACCATAAGCATACCATTCACCATGTATAAACATAAAACATCATAACACCATGAAATCAGATTCAAAGCTTCATATATTAATTCAAAGCTCTTGTACATAGATTCTTCTTTCAACTCTTTGCTACAACTCTCTTCTTTTGTGCTATGCTAATGATGCAACTACTAGTATGATGCAAAGGCGAGGGTGTCTATATCCACTTTCCCTCCTACTCTTCTAACCTGTCTAATCTGTTAATTCAAACCTACCCACTTTCATTAACTGGGCTTAAATGCCTTTTACATTAACAGATGAGAGAAAATCGCTCATAATTTGTTTACAACAGCCAGATATAAATGTAAGTACACTTCTATCTACTACATTAATATCCACTTCTTAATCTTTCAAAAATATTTCAAAATGTGCAAAACGTGTGCTGCGCTTTTCCCAGTTGTCTTTCACCTTCATGATCACTTGGCTGGCTTCTTACAATGCTCCTGCATCATAATCGGATCGACCACTTTGACACTCTTCCGATGAAGGGTGGGACTAACCAATGACGGGACTGGATCAGTCATTTGGGTTTCACTTTTCATATGAAACGTGGGGCTGATCGATGAAAGAACTAGATCAACTACTTTGGTTAGTGGTTCAACTGAGGATGAAACTGTATTGACCACCTGATCAACCAGACTGGTTGGGGATGGAACCAGATTGACCATTCTATCAACTAATAATGGGTTGGGGGAAATCTTACGATAACCAGCTGGAAGTTGAAGCTTTTCCAAAAGAGAAGAATCATCGTCCATACAATGACAAAGGTGAGAATAATGATCACCTTTGCATAACATATAAGGGAATTTGACAGTTGTCTTCTTCTTACCAACCTTAACGTCACTAGTTGACGGGGTATCACCGACATGACTAGCAGGGGCCAATGATGTGGAGGACCATACTTCTAAGACCTTGGGAATACCAGGGCAATCCCTAAGAAAATGGTCACCCTTACAAAGACTGCAATGGAATTTGGGTTTCAGAATCTTTGTTTTAACCTTATCTACCTTATCAACACTCCTAGTACTATTGACAGTAGTTGGTTTCTTAGATCCAACATTTGATGTAGTTGGAGGCTTGGTCCCTTTCTGGTTCTTCTTCTTATCAATCTGAATACTCACTTGAGAGATTTCACTAGGCGAAGAAGAATAAATGGAAGGAGACCTAACGAGCGAAGAAGGAGAAAAGTTGACATGAGGTTGATGTGTGGGTGGTGTGCTTGCATATGAATCACTTGCATTTGAGATGACTGGAGTGGAAAAAAACCATACTGATAACCCAATTGTGAGACCTGGAAGGCTCAAAGTAGCGATGTAAGGAGGACCAAATTTTTTGTAAAAAGGGAAAACAAAGGGTTCTTGCGTAGTAGGAGTTGCTCCATTGGTAGTTTCAGGAACTAACGCCATTAAAATAAATATCCAACCTAGATTATGTTAGGAAGAACAAACAACACATGCTAAAAATCTAGTAAGCAATCAAGAAAAAAAAACCTTCTCACATTGAGCACACTTGTTGGTGATGAAATCCAACATCGTGGGAACAAAGAAAGAAGGGGATGAGATAGAGGGGGTGGAAAAGTTACGTTGACGACCTGCTTAACAGACTTACACCCTGGTGCAAGCTCCCACACATAATTATGGGTATACCCTCTAAGGCGCCCGAGTAAGTCTAGCCAATGTTGATTCCAGGTACCATGAAGACGTTCCCCTCCACAGTCACCTCGTGTGAAGACCCTAAAGAGATAGGCCACTAAGGTTACCAAATAAAACAATGATGCATGGGGAAACAGTTGACCGTCTGATACATGCGCAAGGGTAGGGTATCTAGCTCAAAATCAAATTGAAAGGTGAATTTCTGTTATAGGTGAATCCTTCTGTAGACAAGTGGATTCCCTCTTGGTCTTTATACTCCTAATGCCAAGACAAAAAAGTGCTTAACATGGACATTGACATCCTTTTAGATCTAATTAAGCTAATGAATGAAAAGGAATAAGAAAAGTGTACCTTTTTAAATGGTGTTTGTCCTCTCAAAATCCAAGTTGAGCTTCAATCCCAAGCTCCTCGATAGGTCCTATAGCACATAAAAAGATACAAAAAGCTTCCTATTCTACTGATATTATCTCAAATACAAATCTATCTACTAGAGATGAGTTCATGCGAAATAAACATAAACTTGAAAGAAATAGGCCAAGCATGTATATATATTAATGAGAACAAATAAAGAGCACTTACAATCCTTTGATGAAGGTGCAATAACTTCTTCCAACTCTCCTTGTCCAACCCCTTTGCTCAAGTAATCTACACTGATTATGATTCAATGGCATCTCACTTATGGGATCATAAGTTTGGTGTGATTCTCAATCTCCATCTATCCTTTCACCATGAGGAGGCCTCCTTATATAGGCTTGGAGAGGCCTAACCACTTGAGATATATTTGGGATAAGTTTAGGATCCCTCTCCTTCAGTTGTGGATCTCCCCTAAGATCATGCCTCGACCCCAGATTCAAATCCAACCACCTTCAGATATTGAGGGGATTCTTTCCTGATTTCCTCCAACAAACCAAATTTCGCCCAAAGGGACACAGAGCATTGGAACACTCCCCTAGAAGAGGGTACATAGTGCCATCTCTCCCTGACAATATGTAGGGGAGCGCTCCCTTCCAAATTTGAATTTTGAGTGGATTTTTCAGTGGCAAAAGGCTTGCACTCCTTGTCAATTGATTTCTCTTCTTCAAGACTAGTGTTTTGAGGTTTCTTAAGTGTATTTACGATGTCGTTAGAGAGACGACATAGACAAGATAACAGTTTGATGTTTGCTACATGTGTGACATTTATGACCAATATGTGACACTTGCGATATTTATAATGACGACACTAGGCATCATTGCAATGAGTGATTTTGATGTGTAACACCCTTTCAGTCTGCTCCCCCTAATTGAACTCTCCTTGGGGATTCTCCCCTTGTCTACGTGCCTTTGATTTTTGTTTGTGTTTAAAATCCTATGATTACTCTCTTTCCCTTCATATGAATAATATCTCCCCCTTTGAAAAAGGGTATCATTCTGAAGTCATATCACTCATTCTTCCCTTGTGAGAATCACCACCCTTGGAAACATGCCTCTATGCTCTCTCTCCAAGCATTTACCTTTGCATTTGAAAAATCTTTCCCCCTTTATCCTATTTATGGTGTTTCCTTGTGTACATATAAGACATATACGATAAGAATTCAAAAGAATTCATTTTGGAGTAGAAATTACTCCTAGTCTCTAAAAAATATACTCAAGGGCTTCTCGTGGAAGCGGTTTTGTAAATATGTATGCCACTTGTTCTTTTGTTCCCACATATTCAACTCTGATGTTCTTCTCTGGAACCTATTCTCGTAGAAAGTGATACTTGATTGGAATGTGCTTCGTCTTGGAGTGCATCTCTAGGTTTTTTGAGATATTGATGGTGTTTGTATTATCACAATAGATTGGAATGGGCTCATCCTACTCAACCTGTATATCTGTCAAAGTTTGTTTTATCCATAGAACTTGTGTACAACATGTTGGTTCTGTAATATACTATGCCTCAGTTGTAGATAAGGATATTGATGATTGTTTCTTTCTTAGCAAAGATACTAAACACTCACCCAAGTAAAACGTTTCTCCACTGGTGCTTCGTCGGTCATCAATGCAACCTTCCCAATCTACATATGTGTAGGAAATAAGTGATAGATCCTTTCCTTTTGGATACCATAATCCAAACTCTTTTGTTCTTTTGAGATATCTAAAAATCCTCTTCATCGCTAATACATGGGATTCCTTT